>JAFMOC010000007.1:11600000-11895000 GCA_019802505.1 Corydoras sp. C115
CAATTAAAATTCTTGCTAATGATGATTTATAGAACCTTCTGTGCAATCTGAAATTCATTAACTAAAACCATCAGCTTGTTAATTGCACTTCCTTTTTTCTTAAGTATACATTTGCTAATATTGATATATAGTGATGCCTTAAAACTTATTACACCTCTATTTCTCTAAAACTTTGCTGAGACTTTGTTTTTGTTTACTTCCCTCTTTTTTTATATTTCTCCTAATACCTAAAGCTTTTCTACTACTAGTTGTACATTTATCTATGTGTGTGACAAATAAACTTTAATCTAATATGATTTATAACTATGAGCATTAACCATTAACCTTGTAAACTATCTTATCTTGTGTCTCCTGAAATTTTCTGCTTGCTGGGATTTATCTCACCAATCCTATAGCCCAACGGTACTTAGTCTCATCTGTTTGGTGGATATAATGACTTTGTTGTTGTGTTTTACTTTGACAGCTCAGTGTTTTGTTAAAGTTGTGCTAGGGAAGTCATTATATAACCTAAATGCAATTTAGTTAACAGATTTTTGATGTATTGATTTAAAAACAATATAGTCCCTACTATGTATTTTTTTAAGTGTGCATAGTCTGGTAGTACTGAAACGCATTGTTTATTTTTTTAAATTTTTTTTTATTTCATTAATAATGGTCCCTTGTAGATGTGTCATCCTTTTGTTTTACAGTTAATTTTTGTTCCACAAACCTTATGGTTATGTATGTACTTATACGATATCTAGCCATACCATGATATTTCCAAAGGCTAGAATATCAGCTCCAGAAAAGGAAACAGAGGGTAAATGTCTGTTAAGCCAACAGACCAAAATGTGAATTATTACATTTACTTGTCATCCTAATTTAGAGCATTACAAATGCCTGGGATGAATTAGAGCAAATATATTGGGTGCATTTAGTGTGCAAGCATGAATAGTAAATGCACAGCATTAAGTGACAGCTCTTAGCAGCATGACTGAATATTGCTCAGATGGTCAAGTTGCTTGTTGGTCAAATGAGAGGCTGTGTGTCATTTGGGCAGCCTAATGTAAACACTTCATTATGCATAATATTTAAAGGCTAAGCTCACCAGACAGGAGTGGTTGAAAGGCACTGAGCTAAAGTAGACAGCTTTCCCTCTGCAGGGCACAAATTGAAGCCAAGTGGAAGTTGGCCAAATGAGTCAATAGCGTGGCAGTTATTTTTTTTTCTCAAACATGAAAGTTCTGCATTAATTTCTTTAGATTATCATCACATTTGTGTCACCAGCCAGATATACTAACCGACTCCTCGATGTGGTGCTTTTGCTTGGGTTGCCATTATTTGGTGCCCTGACATATTCATGTGTGTGTCCGCTAATGCTTCCAAATTACTCCATCCATAGATGTCACAATCGAGCAGATAATTGTAATAGGACTCGGCTTGACTTTCAGCTGCAGTACTTTCTCACTTTATGGAATACAAATTATAACCTGTTTTTAAAGCCTCGCAAGGCACGGTATGTTAATGGGATTTGACAACTTCGTATTAGACACAACAACTACGCATAATGTACCAAAAAATTGGACGTGAAATTGGGAACATAGCTGAGAACAAAGTGAATTTACATGGTTTGGTAGGTTGGATGACTGATATCATATTCTCTCATGCAGGCACTCCAGTGATAAAGAAAAAGGCTAGGGGCTTTAACAATGGATATCAGCAGAAAGTGCTTTTAAAGTTAAGGCTGATGGATGGCTTGTCAAAAAAAAAATAATTGCACTGGCCCAAAAATGGGGCTACGTGCTGAGAATAGGGGGGAGTGCGGGATATACAGAAAGGATGATGGGAAGTGACAGTGGTCTGTCAAGAAGCAGTGGCTGCCCAGAGAAGTGTGAAGCCCAAGCTATAAGGTGGCAGAATAGAACAGGCTGTCATGGCGGGAAAGTGGCTTTAATACGGTGAAAAGCAAAAGAATCCGCCTGTCAGAGCTGCTCAGCCAAGCTGAAACATGGAAAGGAAAAATGGCGGGAAAAGGTAAAGATGGAGAGAAAATGCGTGGATTGCGTACTTGTGTCAAGAAGCAAAATACTGTGATATATCAGCATGAATTTCAAGAATAAGGCAAATGTGTAGAATTCAGTGGAGACTAATGCGTTTTGTTCACCCTTTTTTCTGCCATGGATCAGAGGCGTGATTCTCTCCAGTTCATACAGTTTTAACTTGATGCAGAAGCGATTTTAATCAAAGACAGAGTATCAACTGCCCTCATTTCTTGCTAGCTTTAATCTTACTCCCTTGTTCTTATTATTCTTATTCTGCTTGCTAACTGCCAATGCTTGGTATATAAAGAAATTAAGTAATTTTGTCTTACTTAATTTTTTTTGGATCCTCATTAAAGTTACAGGGAGCAATTTAGAACTTGTTTACAGCATAAAATGATATAAGTGATTTGACTGTAGATTATTATTTTAGTCTGAATCCACAGAGTGTAAAAATCAAACAATCTGTGGTCCTGTTCACACCTGGTTGTTTAGATGTGACATTACAAATCAGAAAGATCAAAGATCAAAAGTGGACAGTTTTAAGTATGTTCTTTCACAACTGGCATTAGAAACGTCACAAGTGACCACTTGTGTTCAAACCTCTCTCCCTTCTTTATATGCAAATAAACACAGACATCATTTCCATTTCAAAGAACAAAAGCTTGTTTTCAACTTGCGGAAGTAAGAAGCCCACAGATAAAGGGAATCCATCGCTGAGCAAAACCCTGAGCAAATTTATACATTTTGTAAATATTGTACTGTTGTTATGAAGTAACTGCCTGATGAAATGTTTTACAAAGCATTTTATCTGAGTAAAGTGCATTCTGTGCAATACTTTTTTTTTTTTTTGCAAAATTTTGCACTAAATATTAAAGAACTGTGGTTAAATCTAGCACAGTCTGTGTTGCTTAATGATTATAAATACACCGTTTGAAACTAGCACCTTCTGTGTTTTAGGCTTAATTAGCAGTGATTAATTTTATCCAGTCTGTTATAAGAATTATATATAAATTATTATATACATTGTTTCTTTTTTTTTGCATTACAGTCTGGGTTTTAGGTTTGATATGTCTTTGATATGGCTAAATAATTGTACATTTACAATCTGTAAATTCAGCAGTGGGAATGATATCTTAAAAATAATCTTCAATAAAGAACATACCATACAGCCCTGCAACTCCTCAGCCTACTCAATTGGAATTTAGCAAGCAGATGATGACAAATTTTAACTGCTGCAAGAAAACACAGTCATAAGCAAGAAAACAAATGCAGACTTTTAATTTTGCAGAGAATATCAGTTGAGCATGTGAAAGTCTCAAGAGACTGTGTACAGATTACTGTCCATGCAAGTAAATAAATGTTGTCAAACATTTATCAGAACAATTCTGAATGCGATCTGAGCAAACACATCTTAGTTCTAAAGTGTTCAGGGTTCACACCTGTACTCCACATGACAGCTGATCACTTAGGCCAGTCCAATTCTTCAATACCAGTTCTAAACAGGTACTGAGTAAATTATACCATAGCATTGTGCCACCTCTATAAAATCAAAAGTTTGCTGGTCTGATGCATTCAGGTGTGTTTTAACTAAAACTGTGCAGGCAGGATATCAGCCTGATGGTCTTAGAAAACCAGCTTTTGCCATACATAGGCCATTTTTAAACAAAAAAAAAAATCAGTCATTTCACAGTAAAAAAACACAGTTGAAATTTTACCACCAAATTTATTTCAAGGTCAGATAGAATGACAGAAAACCCAAGAGCTACATCTTAGGCTGCATATCTGCCATCTATAGATTTGCCTTTCTGAATGGTTGTCATTCATTTAAGTAAGTGATCTGTATCTGTCTTTAATTTGATCGCGTGTGTCTCAGGAAACAGCATGCATGTATACATTAATCTGCATGAGGCAGTTGTGCCACTACAACAAAAAACTTCATCATACTGATGGACAACTTAATGAACATGGACAAATAGACAGGCTAGCAGCTGTAAGTAAAGCACATTTTGTGCTGGAGGTCAGTGTAAAATTTATCAGCTGAATGTGATCAGGTCATAAATGTGAAAAAAAGCCAGGCAGTGACATTTGCTGCACAGAGACGTATGTATGAGTTGTTAATTCTTGTGGAAAAGTGCTGAGTGCAAGAAGATGAGTTCCGATCTGACCATTCACATATTCACAAGTCTAATAGCCACAAGTAAGATATTTATCTGATTTAGGACCACATATTAAAATGACTTAAATCTGATCAGATTTGATTTACACACATCCATGAACATACACCCCTTACACCCTCCTACAATCTGGACAAAGTTCCTGAAGTGTCCAGGCCCTCACATTCAAACTGTGCAAAGGTGTCTTTCATTCATTCATTCATTCATTCATTATCTCCCGCTTTATCCTCTATTAGGGTCGCGGTGGGGTTCCCCATGCCCATCCAGGGGAGAACATCTCGGGCGCTGGGCAGATACACCCAGGACAGGGCGCCAATCCATCGCTGGGTACACACTCACACAGACATACACACACTATATGGGGCAATTTAGAGAACTCAATTAACTTGATCCATGTTTTTGGACTGTGGGAGGAAACTGGAGAACCCGGAGGAAACCCACGCGGACACGGGGAGAACATGGAAACTCCACCCAGATGGGTATTCGTACCGGGAATCCCTAGTGCTGAGAGGCGAATGTGCTAACCACTAAGCCACCGTGCCACCCGCAAAGGTGTCTTACATGATATAATTTTATAGACATATTTCTGCTAAAATATACGGTCTTCAATTATAACCAATGGACATATTTGCATCTTACAGCTCACGCTACTTGTGGGCCACCTGCACAGATCCCTTCTGGTATTTAATGCTTATTGTCCTGTAAATTATTTTAATTGTCTTTTGGATTTATTGTAATTTGTGTTGCACATGCTACTGCACACATGAACTTTTTGTGTCGTTTAATCTACTGTCCTATGTAGCACTTTGATCCTGAAGGATCATTGACAACAAAAAACACTTAAGACATATCTGAGTCGCATCATGACAGAAATTTGAATTTGAGCTACTTTAGCGTAGTGATGTTGAATGCTGCGTCAGGTTCTGGGAGACAAACATAATAATTGTTCAAGATCTTCCTGCCTTCTAAAACGTACATGGCAGAATAGCTTACATTTTAAAAATGCATCAAAACAAACTACATAACTTACAAAACAATGTCTTTGAGGGAGAAGACACCAAACTACAGGTATCTGGCCATGATGCATTACATTATATCATTATAATACACTACACATACAGTTAAGCATGGTGGCAGAGAAATGATAAATTGACTTTGTATTACAGCTTTCGGATCTGAACAACTTCATCGAGTCAAACCTTTTTGTACACCAAAGAGTTATACAGTGTTCAACATACATACACTCACCGGCCACTTTATTAGGTACACCATTCTAGTAACGGGTTGGACCCCCTTTTGCCTTCCGAACTGCCTCAATTCTTCGTGGTATAGATTCAACAAGTTGCTGGAAGCATTCCTCAGAGAGTTTGGTCCATATTGACATGATGGCATCACACAGTTGCCGCAGATTTGTCGGCTGCACATCCATGATGCGAATCCCCCGTTCCATCACA
Source organism: Corydoras sp. C115 (assembly GCA_019802505.1). Classification (NCBI taxonomy): domain Eukaryota; kingdom Metazoa; phylum Chordata; class Actinopteri; order Siluriformes; family Callichthyidae; genus Corydoras; species Corydoras sp. C115. The sequence goes on from JAFMOC010000007.1 coordinate 11,605,650, forward strand.
TCCCAAAGATGCTCTATTGGATTGAGATCTGGTGACTGTGGAGGCCATTTGAGTACAGTGAACTCATTGTCATGTTCAAGAAACCAGTCTGAGATGATTCCAGCTTTATGACATGGCATTATCCTGCTGAAAGTAGCCATCAGATGTTGGGTACACTGTGGTCATAAAGGGATGGACATGGTCAGCAACAATACTCAGGTAGGCTGTGGCGTTGCAATGATGCTCAATTGGTACCAAGGGGCCCAAAGAGTGCCAAGAAAATATTCCCCACACCATGACACCACCACCACCAGCCTGAACTGTTGATACAAGGCAGGATGGATCCATGCTTTCATGTTGTTGACGCCAAATTCTGACCCTACCATCCGAATGTCGCAGCAGAAATCGAGACTCATCAGACCAGGCAACGTTTTTCCAATCTTCTATTGTCCAATTTCGATGAGCTTGTGCAAATTGTAGCCTCAGTTTCCTGTTCTTAGCTGAAAGGAGTGGCACCCGGTGTGGTCTTCTGCTGCTGTAGCCCATCTGCCTCAAAGTTTGACGTACTGTGCGTTCAGAGATGCTCTTCTGCCTACCTTGGTTGTAACGGGTGGCTATTTGAGTCACTGTTGCCTTTCTATCAGCTCGAACCAGTCTGGCCATTCTCCTCTGACCTCTGGCATCAACAAGGCATTTCCGCCCACAGAACTGCCGCTCACTGGATGTTTTTTCTTTTTTGGACAATTCTCTGTAAACCCTAGAGATGGTTGTGCGTGAAAATCCCAGTAGATCAGCAGTTTCTGAAATACTCAGACCAGCCCTTTTGGCACCAACAACCATGCCACGTTCAAAGGCACTCAAATCACCTTTCTTCCCCATACTGATGCTCGGTTTGAACTGCAGGAGATTGTCTTGATGTGATTGGCTGATTAGAAATTAAGTGTTAACGAGCAGTTGGACAGGTGTACCTAATAAAGTGGCCGGTGAGTGTACATCTTGTCTAATTTTAGATAATCTAACAAGTAAAGAAAGGTAAAGATAAGTGGGCTTAAACTCATCCATAACGACATTTATAAGAGATATACAGTCATTAATATGTCAGCAACCTTTAAGCACGAATGATTGGGGGTTGACTAATGAACTGTGCAAGTAGTTACAGTCTCTGTCTATACTGTACATTAGCAAGATGGAGCAGTAAGCTAGATTATTAGAGAAGAGAGTAACTGTGCTCTTAACTTGTTGTAGATCAGAACAGGAATACTTTTTTGAGTATAAAGTTCTTTATACTCAAATATAAAGACACAATTGAGCAACTGTAAAATGTATCTATATGCTAAGTGGCAATGATAAAACATACAGTGAGAAACAAATAGGTCTTCTTCTACGATTCAAACCAAAATTTGTTAAAAAATGTATTGAAATCAGTTAATAAATCCCAGCATGCTTTGGTACCACATGCTGCTGCTTCATTTGATATAGCAGTGGTAGAAAGTTCAGTATGCTGGAGTTATTGTTCAGCATATTAAAGGCTTGCACAGATTGAGTACATCTTAAATTTATAGTGAAGGTAAACACTTCGGTCTGCCCTGAAAATGATGAGAGTGCTGTTTTGTCTGAGGTTTTGGCGTTGAAGACATTGCTGCTAACCAACAAGCAGTGGTTTAATGGGAATTGAGAAACTAAATGAGAACAAATATTAGAACATTTTCTCTTCTTAGAGGCACAATGAAAACAGATCTACTCATTTTCTCAGTCTGCCTTCTGCGTGATAGATCAAAATCCATGATCTGTGTCCTCACATTCACAAGCGATTAGGCATGCCATAATTTATTCTCTATTAAAAAGATAATTAAAGTCCTCAGTAGTTTCTTTGAAAGTTAAATTATAGTTTAATTTTCTACAAATATAAACCATGCAATTTAAAGGGCCACTGAAGGTCCACATTATGAAATTAGTAATTTAGAGAACTTATTATTACAGATGGTATTATAATATGTAAACTCGTGAATGTGTTATTGTACATCCACTAGGTCATATTTTAAAAACAAATCAAACTAAAAAGAGGTTGTTTTTAAGCTCTCACTGCATATTTTTGTGACTTTTAAATGCATGAACTATAGAGTAGCATTGTGGTTAGCATGTTTGGTTGGGTTTCCTTCCCATGTCTGTGTGGGTTTGTTCTTAGTTGTCCGGTTTCTTCCCACAGTCCAAAAATATGTATTCAAGGTGAACTGGCTGTTCTAAATTGCCTCTATATAGTGTGTGAGTGAGTGTGTGCCAGCGTTGGATTGGCACCCTGTCCTGGGTGTATCTGCCCAGCACCCAAACAATGTCCCCCAGATGGACATGGGGTATCCTCTTGTCACCCTCTTGCCATATATATGTATATATATGTGTGTGTGTGTGTGTATATATATATATATATATATATATATATATATATATATATATATATATATATATATATATATATATATATATATATATATATATTGCCCAGCGATAGATTGGCGCCCTGTCCTGGGTGTATCTGCCCAGCGCCCGAATATATATATATATATATATATATATATATATATATATATATATATATATATATATATATATATATTCAAGTGAGCACCATTTGGGATGGAAGGAAACTGGAAGGAAAATCATTTTACCGGCCAAGACCAGGGGCTTCTCAAAGAATAAGGAGTCAAAAGAATAATATGAATATTGAATAGATTTTCCTAGAAAATGCCCTTAAAAGGAAGAATGTGGCAAAATCACATCTGAAAAATGCAACTAGTTTCTTCATACAGAATGCATCTTGAAGCTGGCAGAAGCAGTGCGATGGAAAGGGGAGGCAGAGCCGACAGCGATGGATGTTGATTAGAGGTAATTAACACAATTGCCGGAGGCTCCGCTGATGAACGTGTTTAGCCTTTATAAGCTGGAACACCTCATGCCACAGCGTTTTGGTGGGTGGAGAAACAGGAGGCAACAGCAAAGACACCCGCCAGCAGCTGTATTTTAAGTTAAGCTCATTCCTGTGCCGTACACTTTGTTTTAGTCATGCTCTAATACGTCATCAGTGCTTACAGGATGTTGGTTGCTGGACATTATTGGTTGGTGGACTATTCTCAGTCCAGCAGTGACATTGACAGTCCAGCACAACAAACACTTACACTTGACTTATTGGGTTCCTGACCATTACAGAACAGAGTAAATAGGAATAACAGAGTATATAGAGCAACTGACTGACTCTAATTGTAGAACTACAAAGCGTGTCTATATGGTAAGTGGAGGGCTGATAAAATGGGCAATTTTATCCAGTGAGAGAAAATAAAGAAATATATAGCATGTTTTTAAACTAGTGAATAAACTGACTTCACATAGAAGGAATGGTGTGCTTGCTGGAGCTAGACACCGCTAATAGACACAATAAGAAAGGAAAAAAAGAAGAGAGCGATAGAGATTGAGAGGAAGAGGATATCCAGTTTATAGTAGGGAGGCTGTTTGCCCTGCCAATACGACACAGGGGGAGTGGACAGCCATTGATCTACAGCCACAAATGACAGCTGAGAATTCAGCAATAATCATGACAAATGAGAGGATGGGCCATCGGACGGAGGGGGGAAATGTCAATACCTATAGCCTACAAAGGGAAGCTCAAGGTCGTGAGGAGAGGACATCTGCCTTGAATATCTTAGAGCTGTTGAGGATGTTTAATCAAACCTAATTCTACATTAATGTTTGTATATTTTTGTCAGATTATTAATAGAATTGCAGAAAATTATTGTATATAATCATAGTATCAATTTGTGCACTCACAAAGAGAAACAATTTCTCTTTGTTTACTTTGATGTGGTTTCTTCCACATTTAATATGGTTTTTCAGTGTGAATGCGTTTTAGCCTGTACTGTTTTCCCAGGTCTGGCTAGAAAAAAATCAATGGGAATGAAATTGGACATTTGACAATTACACATCAGAACTTAAAACATTGAAGTACTAGCACTAACTATCTACAAATATGTAATCAGTGGCAAAATGTATGTAAATGACATGTCATGGATTAATCCAAACCATATCAGGCTAAAACAATACTGATTACATTTCTGTTGCAAGTGAATCTGGATGTGTGATAAGCAGTAATTGGTTATAGGTTGTGTGGTCTTTTGCTAGAGGACTGCAGAGGTTGCAACAGCAGACTGGATGAGGAATTTCTCTAATCAACTTTATCATTCATATCAGAATTTATCTTATTTGAGGACAATGGCAATATATTAGCCCACCGTTTGTGATACACAAGGTGACCCTGCTGACTTAATGACATAATACATTATCACTAATGAAGTCAATATCTTGTCTTTTAGCTGTCTGTCTGTTGGGGCGATTAATTGCAGTGTCATTAAACCTAGCTCTCTTTTCATTTGAACCTGGCAAAGTGACATAAAACTAATGTTCTTAGATATCAGGCACTGAAATAGAAAGGGAGGTGGAGAAAACTGCACATCATACATGGGGAGGGATCACACAGCCCACAGGGTGGTGTTTTTCAGCAAGTGTTTACTCGATTTAAGACAGTGACAGACAGCTTAAGACTTGTATTAAGATGTGCAACTTGCGTCTACAGAAGAGCCCACAAGTTTATATACAGCTGACCTACACTAAAAACATAAACATATTTTTAGAGCCTGCATTTTATTCCATGATGAACACCTGAACAAATATAATACTCTTAACATACCAGTGATCAGAGAAAAATGCAGAATCAGCGAACACAAATGATTAATACATTAGCCATATGATGTTTTAGAAAATTTGACAAAATTAATATTTAAAAAAATAATAAAATTGTATTTTTAACAAACTTTATTTCCATTTTTTGACACATTATGACAATTTATCAACTTTTTATTTAACAGACAGAAGGACAAAGATATTATCGTTAGTGTTTTAAATGGTAAATATTTACAAATGAGGAAGCTGATGCTAGCCACATACAAAAAATTTGGGAAAGAGGCAAAATATGCCTGAAAAGATTCTAGTAACCCTGTTATAAATGTGTGGGAGTGGTGGACCCTCATGTGCAACAATAATTTCAATCTAACATTTAGTCTATTTTAATCATTTAGCAGAGGCTTTTTATCTAAAGCTGTTTACAAATGAGAGGACAACACAAGTCAGTAGTTAATGAACAACCAGCTGCACTGTAATATTAATAAATCTGATCATAATCCAATCTGGCTTTTTTGTTAACAGTAATTGTTGTTTAGTTTCTCACAATGGCTTTTGGGAATTTTAGCACATCTCTCCTTACTAAACAGCTTTAACTTTATATTGGTGGTTTTCTTCCATGAACTGTTTGTTGCAGGTACTTCAATTACATTTATTTCAGCTTAAGTAAGGATTTTGACTTGACCCAACATCCTAACCACTGAGCTACTATGCCTCCAAGTTAAATAAAATGCTTAGTTTTGAGTTTTTCAAAGTACTATTACCAATACTCCTACACTCCTATACGTACAGTAAACAAAGTATGTAGGTTCAGGTAGTAGTAGGCAGTGGACCAAACCACTGTGAAGCATCAAAAGAAATAAATTCAATCCTTTAAAACAAATTGCTTTTTATAATTATTATTCATGCATATTGCTATATCTTATTTAAAATTATAAAGCTATATTTACAATGACTACATAAGGTGTGGGTGTTTTGTGTTTTTTTTTTGTTTTTTGTTTTTAACGCCAATCACCCACCCCTCATAATTATTGTCATGTCATAAGCAGTGCTCTATGAGTTAGAGGTTCTCTATGTTCTCACATTCCTCCTTACTAAACAGTGTTAACTTGTTGGTGGTTTTCTCCCATGAACTGTTTGTTTCAGGTCCTTCCATAACATTTATTTCGGCTTATGTAAAGATTTTGACTTGACCATTCCAAAATATTAACTTTTTTATTTTTAAGCATTTCTTGACTTAGTTGAAAATGACATGCAGACAGGCAGAAATGTTCTTTTTTGGAGAGCACTGTTTTTTTCTTTGCAACTTGGTATCACATCCATGTTTAGTGGACTTCTGATGGAGAACTCATAAACATGTGGCCAATGTGAAAAAGCCTTTAGTTACCTCAGATTCCTTTTTGATCAAGTGAACTATTAAATGTCTTTCTTTTAATAATCCATTGATTTTGTAAAGTCCTGACTTGCTTTCAAATGATCTCATCTTCTAAGGTTCACATACATTTCCATCATTTTTCTCTATGAATAAATAATTAAGACTAATGTTTTTCCTCATTTCTATGATTTTGTTTCTATATTTTATGAACTTGTAAAACTTGTATGAAAATTTGAAATTTTCTTAAAATCTATGCAAAATATTAACAGAATTTAAAGGGTGTTTAAGCACCACTGTAGTTCTATGGAAACATTTGACCACAACTGTTTTTAGAAGCTGCAATTAATGTTATCTGTTTTAATTTGGTACTTGATAATCCCTCTTGTGTCAAAAATGTATAGTGCTGCTATAACAGATTGCTGTGAATGTGACAAATGTTACAAAAAACAAGTTTGGATGAGGTCATATGGCAGCTGATGGTGCATCCTCAAGGTTGAAGTTTAAGTGTTTTATTATATGACATGATAGACAAGCTTCAGGGGTGATGGGTATGAAAAATGGCACTTTGCTGCTTGTTTTGAAGAAAAGCCATGCCACTGGTATCTCGCTTTTGAAGTCACACCATACTGACAACACAGGACCCTGTATTAATCTCGGTACAGTGACACATGCCCTGGGCCACAAAATGGCACTTACTGATCAAAACAAATCAAGGTGTCCGTATTAGACTGTCATTGCATTGCCCCTCCTTGAAGTCATGCAATGTTTCAGGCCTTCCAACATTAGATAGATAGATATAATACTTTATTTATCCCGAAGGAAATTTATCAGCCAGTAGCAGTATCGATACAATAAACATTATTTTAATAAAGGAAATGAATGTAAAAAACTACATGTAAAATATAGACCCTGGCATAATTAGTAAGTAAAGATATTCAATTGTTGCTTAAGTGTTGAATGTGCACAGGCTCCTGTTTATTAGAATATATTTACAGTCGTCATGTTTCCTCATTTTGTGAAAGCAAGGTTATAAATGTAATGTTAAATTACATGTATATACTCAGAGAACACTTTATTAACCTACTTTCTAAACTCATCGTTCATTCTATCATTTTTACTTAACATATAGAAACACATCTACAACATATGTACTGTAGGTAATTATAGACTACAGTCCCAAGTGCTTCTCTGTATACATTTTTTACTCTCTTGTTCGGTTTTTCCCCGTTACATAGCAATTTTTATTTGGGTGTTGAATGGTGTTTTTGGATTGCTGTGACAATTGTTTTTGAGTGATGTGTTAATGGATGTTGTGATCTGGGATTTGAACTCACAACCTTCAGATCGATAACTCCACATCCTAACCACTGAGCTACCATGCCTCCAAGTTAAATAAAATGCCTCACATGCTTAGTTTTAAGTTTTTCAAAGTACTATTACCAATACTCCTACACTCACACATACAGTAAACAAAGTGTGTAGGTTCAGGTAGTAGTAAGCAGTGGACCAAACCACTGTGAAGCATCTAAAGGAAATAAATTCAGTCCTTAAAAACAAATTGCATTTATAATTAGCGTTATTATTCATGCATATTGCTATATCTTATTTAAAATTATAAAGCTATATTTACAATGATTACATAAGGTGTGGGTGTTTTGTGGTTTTTGTGGTCTCTCTCTCTCTCTCTCTCTCTCTCTCTCTCTGTATATATATATATATATATATATATATATATATATATATATATATATATATATATATATATATATATATATATACATTACATATACATTACATATATATGCACACACACACACACACACACACACACACACACACACACATATATATATATATATATATTGTTTGTAAAGAATTAGTATATTAAAAATAAAAAACAGGAAATTATGATTTGGTCTGCACTCATTTCCCCAGCAGTAATTTGCGAAGATGATGTGAAGTAAATCAAGATGGGAGTAATGAAATACTTTGAATTTATTCCAGGGGGCACATTTGAAGTATGGTATATGTTATAGTTAAAGCACCTGAACAGAGCTGGCATGAGGTAAGAAGGTGAGGTGGTAATGGAGAAGGGCAATAAAGCTGCAGCAGGACCCATGTTAATGCTGTCTGTCTGGGGTTGGTAATTGGGTTGCACTGATGAGTTGCCCTGGAAGACAAAGTGTAAATTCAAGTGGTGGCTGTAAATCTGGTGTCGTTGGAACAAGGTGCAATCCCAACAAATATTGATCCTGCCTGGAGGCTGGAGGAGAACTGAGCGCTGATGCTGGTTGTGTTGCACCAATTACTTTAGTCAAACTAGTGCATGGCGTGGGGTGTCCGCCGATGGCACATCCAGAAAGTCCTCCTGCTGCTCTTGCCTGCTTGTGAACAGCTGAGCTCCACTCACATTTTATGCCATTTCTCACGCATATGAAGTTTGAATGATGGCTCAACTTCTGACAGGCTGTATTAACCAGGTCCTGTTTTATTCTCATTCTCTTAAGTAAGAACATGTTGATATGAGCTCATATGAGTGAAATCCATTATGTTTCATTAATGGGGTGGCACAATGGCTTAGTGATTAGCATGTTTACCTCTCAGCGCTGGGGATCCAGGTTTGTTCTCCCTGTGTCCATGTAGGTTTCCTCTGGGTTCCACGGTTTCCTCCCGCAGTACATGGGTTCAATGTAAATTGGATGCCCTAAATTGCCCCTATATAGTGTCTGTGTGAGTGTGTGCCCAGCAATAGATTGGCACACTGTCCTGGGTGTATCTGCCCAGCACTCGAAACATTCTCTCCTTGATGGGCATGGGACCTCCCCTCACCCCAATATAGGGTTTAACAAAAGATAATGAATGACTAAATGTTTCATTAACACTTTCTACTTTCTATTTTCTTACTTAATAAGTTTCTTGATGTTTAAATTGTGAATTAACTACTGTACTAAGAATCTAGCTACATGCTGATAGTGTATTTAAGTCATTAAAGAAAACAATAAGATCACATATCAGTTCTTACTTCAGGTTAAGCCTTTTGCTTTAAAACTTCTTCCATGTCATAATGGCTTGATTTTGATGAACTCATCATGACACTGTGCCTTTCCTAAATGGTCTGACAAACTGGTGGTTTTGAATTGCTCCCTGGTTCCAGAGTCACTATTGGTGTTATGACAATCCACGTCCTATTCAGCGATGAGTATGTTAATGTGAATTGATGTGTCTTTTCATTAAATGTAGCAGTCTCTTATTCACTGAGGCCTGTGAGCAGATTTTTTATGAGAAGAATGCTTTGAGGAGTCATTTATAAAGTTATGATGACATGCAATGGAAATGTAGCCTGAGTGTGTTTGACAAATTGAAAAGGGCACGTCTGTTTCAGTTGCTGTCACCTGCTTCTTTCCTCCCCACCTGTCTGTCTAGCAAAATAATCATCAGATTTATTAGACACAAGCTACACATGTTAACACTGCATCTAAAACAAAAGTCGAAACAACAACAAATCTTACATTCTTTCCTACCTAACCGTAATAGTAAATATCTCCACTCCCCAATAGGTACACAATATGCAGTGTCTGTTTACTAGCATATTGACAGCAAAATATTCTTCTTCCTGTTTCCTAAGTCCAATGAAAGAAGAGGATGCAGGTGAGAAAAGGCTACTTCTTGGTCAAAGATTAAACAACCTGTTTTAAAAGCCATTAATAACACACATTTTGGAATACCTCAGTGCTTACAAAACCAGGTGCATTTATTCTCCGTTTTAGGTGGAAGGGGGATGTGTGGGCATGAAAAAAGAAAAGTAAGGTCAACAGGGAGAAGCTCATCCATTTTTTCCTAGTGCCACTAAGAATGATAGGCCCAGGTTTTCCAAGGTAGTGCATTTGTCTGTCAGAGGTGCTGCCTGGCACAGTGATTTAGTTTGTGTCAGATGATTCTCGTGTCCAGCTGAAACCGCTGCCTGGCTGGATATGGGGAAATTTGTTACTTTTAGCTTTGACAGGGAGATAATTGCTGATGGTTAACAGAACTGTGTGGAATCCAAAGTGTTCAGGGATGAGGTGAGTAATAGAAAATACAGCCACGACTCAAACCCTTCACCCCCACCCCATCTAGGAGCCATTTTATTGCGTAACACAGCCTGGCTTGCTTTGCCTTCTGCGTAGATGAATAGGACACTTAACAGACCAGTAGTCACAGTGGAGATTAAATTCCAAATGATTTCACAGAAAGACAAGAGCTCAGCGCTTTAACACTGCACTGCTTCGGCAACCTGATATAATAAGGCTGAAAACACTTTGTAAATTACCTCTCTATTCCACCTTGAACATACATTAGACCCTTGTGTGGTTGCCCTGGTCACCTCATCTGAGCTTAAGTTGCATTTGAGTGCTAGGATCAGAGCTGCTGTCAATCAGCCATTTCAGCTGTCTGTGGCTCATCACATGGGGAGTTAAAGAGAAGGAAAAAGTGAGTTTCGATTAGGTTAAAAGGCGGTAATTGACAGAAAAGCATTTGCTTAATTATCACCCACCACACACACATATACCTATTATCAACAGCCTGAATATTTGTAATAGCTACTGTGTTATTTATGTGTCAAGCTTTTCTGTCTGGAGTTTGAACTATGACCAAATCTGAGCTGATGATATTAAACAGAAATTAGTAATTTACTTATAAAGCAATGACTCAATTCCTCTTTTCATCATAATTCCCTTTGCAACCCTCATCTGACCCTGCATCATAGTCTTATTTTCTGAGTGACAATGAGAGTAATAGGAAATATTGATTGGCAGGGCAGTTAAGTTGTCGCAGCAGCTATTTCATATGTCAGGAGGAGCTGTTAACTTGTCAAACATCACTGAAGGATTCTCTTCATGCCTAATATGGCTCTATATAAAAGCATTCCACATTTAAATTGGTGTGAAGTCTGAACATGCATCCATTTCTGCCAAGTCAAGCATCTGCTGGTCAGGATGAAGAGACTCACAATTATCATTCTTTCTTAAGACCTGTTATTATAAAACAATTTTTGGCCAAGCATTTGCTGTTGTTTGAAAATATTAACACTTTAAGTGATTGTGTGTGTGTGTGTGTGTGTGTGTGTGTGTGTGTGTGTGTGTGTGTGTGTGTTCTCATGTATGCATGCATTTGTGGTGATAAATGAAAAACTGAATATCCATTTGATGAAAATATTGCAAATATCAGAGGCCCATGGGATGGTATATGATTTGGTGCATGTGGATATACCTGCAAATATATATATGGTCCATATATATATATATATATATATATATATATATATATATATATATATATATATATATATATATATGGTCAGTTTTTCACCCTGGTGACTCAAAGGCCACGGTGTAGCGTGGGTGGTACGGAGCCTCTGGCTTGCTGGCAACTAGAAGTGCTGCAAATGACCATCTGTAGGCAAGCCTCTGTCTGATTATGCTGCTATGTGAAGCCCAGTGTGACTCTGAGAGCATAGGGGCATAGAGGCCAAGCTTCTCAATCAAAGCTTTACAGAGAGCTGTGTCTGCTGATCTTGTCCACTGGCTGTTTGCTGAACTTCTGTAACCTCAGCATGTGTAGTGTGGAGTATCTGATGCAATTGTCGATACTGACTGGTAAGTTTTATTAAGTGAAAGAGTACTGAAGGGTACTGAATTTGGTTTACACAATGTATGAGCATTAAAATTTGTATATTTGTATAGTGGCATACAGTTTTGTGCAAGGAGTTATCATGTCATTTTGATTGGAACTCTATCTGCTATAGAGGTTCTGTTGACTTCTTGATACTTGGAACATCATATAACTACAGGTAAGGTGTGAAAAGATTTTTTTTTAAACAAAACTAAATTAGAGTGTGGTCTTAGCAGCCTGGTGGTATAGTATTTTATCCTTCTGCCAAATGTAATTTTCTGTGTGGAGACTGCTGTCCTCACGTCATGCCTGAGCATATGAAATGCTAAAGATGAAGTGAAAGAAATGCTTAAAATAATATTGGAGATATTTGTTTGCTCTGTGGCTATATCGCTTGTAATTGTTCTGTCTGGAAATAGCCATTGATACTGTAAAGATAACTCCTAAATAAACTGTTTTGTTTTCTTCCCCCTTATTAACCACTACTGGTTGGTAGCATAGCGGCACTTAAACAGCAAAGTAATCTGCATATCCACTCTGTACCTGCATAGACACCCCATTTCTCCATTATTCCAAAGTCATACTTATAGGTATAATTCACGATACCAAATGTCCCCATTAATGTGTAGCATATGAGCATTCCTGTCAGAAATACTCATTATGGCTGTCCAGACGTTAAACTTCTATACATTTCAAAATACAAACAAGCAACCCCCCAGCGTACAGAGACACTGTAGAGGCAGGTAGTGTTAAGCAGCCCTACCAGATTTAGAGACAGAGCAGTTAGATTGGGGGAATCTGGCAGCCAAGACTGAACTGGGGATTGGGGAATATATCTCTATAATAGTTGCTCCTGGGTCACAGAGCATTCACTGCCCCATCTTCCACTGTGTTAACTAACACTCATCAGCTCCAACCCAGCAAGATCCTTCACAGTGGGAGCCTTTAACCTCTGATCCCCAACATGCAGTCAACAGCACAATAACTGGGTCGAACAGAAAATGCTGTTAGTTAATTTCATTCAAGTATATATTAGACTTTGCTGTTTATATTTTAGCTGTTGTTGCCCATTATTTGACACAAAGGTGTGTTTTTTTTGTTTTTTTTTTTGTTTTTTTTTACTTTTGTCGCTTTAATTTAAACCTATTTATTGATAAACAGACTAAGTCCATCCAACCTGCTTACAGCACATTCTATCCATCCACATAACTAGTTTGATTCATATGTGTTTTTTAATCTCATTGTCAAAGAATTTAACTCTTTTTTTCAAAAATTGATACTGTTTATAGTAGTTCTTTGTTTGTAAGCTTACAGTACAAAATACTGACATATAGTCCTTGATCTGTTGATGTGTCACAGGCCTTTAGGTTTGGAGCATTGGGAGATAGTAAGTTGCTTCTGGGCTTTCTGCAGAATCAGTGACTTGGTTAGTACTGTTAATGAAGGGTGCCTTTAAGAAGTCTCCAGCGAGCAGCCAGGCATTACAGATTAGGTCACTGGAACGGCTAGTGGGTTGAGCATGATGGATGAGGGGCAGAATGAATTTCTGCCAGAGCTGTATTGTGAAATCTTTTCATTGTCACAGATGGGCCTGTGAGGTTCTGACGAACGAGGGAGCAAGTGTCAGAAACGCCTTACCCCCACTCCCTGCTATGCCATTAATATCTCCCTGAGCTACCACCATCATATTGATAAAAGTAAAATTTAAAAATAGCATTGACTAGTGAAGAAAGAGGATCTGGAGAGCTGCAAAAATGATTGAACAAGGTCACAGTTGGGCTTGTGAAAGCTTAGTTTCTGTAAACACCCAAATGCTGGCTACTGGACATCCCACTTCCTGAGTGAGGCAGAAATGGAGAGAGAGAGCCTCTTTATGGGAAATGTTTGTGACCGGGGTGACAGCTCGGCTTGATGGATGGTTTGCCTCCATCTGGTTGCAGTGCATGTAATAAATTTCCATGCTCATGTTTGACCTCTCTCACTTACCAGACACATCTTTCACTTTTGGGACGTCCAAGAGGGACTCACAATTACGAAGCAAGATGCCGCCAGGGCACATGGATAGTGCTGTTTATGGGTCCCAGCCCAAGGGCACAGAGTCCAAAAAAACAGATAGCTGTAAGCAATGCTTGGTGCTGCCAAGAGAATCTTTCTGCATTTGATAACCTTTCCTACCCCTTCAGGTCCCAATGTGCTCACTGATCTTAAACTTTTTATGCTTTGTTTGTACAACTCCCACTATGCACGTCTTAAATGCTGTGAAACAATATAAATTTTAAATGATTCTTTAGTTAATAGCCTAGATACTCAGAAAAAATATATTTATGCATGGAAATATCCGACAACCAGCTTTTTTGTTTTGTTTTGAGAGTCTATAAAACCTGGTCATACACAGAACCAGAAAGTCATTTTAAAAGAACGTAAAATAGTGTCAGTACTACTGAGCGAACAGGTAGCACACTAGTAAGCATGTAAATCTATATTCTTCTTTGATAGTAATTACAATCTATTTGTAGTATCAGCTTATTATGTAATCATTCCATTCAGCTTTTATTTTGTTAGGTTCATTTTATGTGTATGTTATTTGTATGTATATGATTACCACCTCTAGACAGAAGGTAAATTTGATGACACACCCCCATTTCATTTGAGCAGCAAAGTGCCACCACTTAACAAATTATTGGATGATGGTCAGTACAGTGCTTACACACATTTATCCACAAGTACCACAAAAAATGTGAAAAAGATATTTAGCAATTAAAAGAAGTTAAAAGAAAAAATAAATCTATATATACACAAGAAATTCATTCATTCATAATCTTCCGCTTTATCCTATATTAGTGTCGCAGTGGGGTTCCCCATGCCCATCCAGGGGAGAAAGTTTCGGGCGCTGGGCAGATACACCCAGGACAGGGCTCCAATCTATCGCTGGGCACACACTCAGTCACACAGACACGCATGCATACACACTCTATATGGGGCAATTTGGAGAACTCAATTGACTTGATCCATGTTTTTGGACTGTGTGAGGAAACCGGAGAACCCGGAGGAAACCCACGCAGACACGGGGAGAACATGGAAACTCCACCCAGATAAGGATTCGAACCGGGAATCCCTAGTGCCGAGAGGCGAACGTGCTAACCACCAAGCCACCATGCCGCCGGCATACAAAAGATAAATTCAAATTTTCAGTTATGTACAAGACATATAAGAGGAATAAAATGAAACATATATAGCACATATGATACAGTTTGTTATCTAATTAAACAGCAGAATGTTATTGCACACAGATGATTGAGATGTATAATACTTTGTGTGAAATGTGGTATATGTTGTACATGGTTTAGTTTAGTAGAAGGAAAGTGTAACAGCATTTGATATGTTATGTATAATTTTATTATATTGTGCTGGAATATTTAATTGCCTTTGATACGGTAAAGTCCCCTACAGCAAAATGCTTTAATGAAGCTTAAACGGGTTTGAACAAGAATGCTTTATTAATCTACAAATAAGAAATAATGTTGATTTTGGCCAAATAATTAACCTATTGCCAATTTTCTGATTTTATGTGTTATTTATGTAACCATTTATTAACAATAATAAAAAATGCAGGTATGTATTATAATTGTTACTGCTGTGTGTTTAAATACATGACTAAAGCATGTAAGCATATAAACATCTAAAGTCTATGTGCAAAGGCATTGTAAATGCTTGTAAAGCTATTGAGTGTTTTTAAATCAAAAACAAGTTTGAGCTCTCAAGTCAGGTAGGGGAACTCATTAGCATGACTAATCTACATAGCCAAAACCAGTGATGGATAACAGATAAGCTACTTTTAATAGCAAATTTTATTTTAGTGCTATACATGTGACTACTTTGACTACAGGTAAGCTTGAAGAGCTTTAGTACGCCCTCGCCCCATTAATGTCATTGTTAAAGGTGCACAGTTGTCGATCTAATGTAGCAATAGTGGAGTGCCTGTTAATGTCCTTATAAACACAGAAGGAGCTAAATAGCTATCTCTAATAACGGACAGGAACCGAGTTGGAAACCTACCAGCAGATAAATGTAAACAAACAAAGACTAAGTAAAATAATGCACTCTGCTAAACAGGTGCAATTGTGCTTTGTTTTTGTAATTCCTTGCTATGCTTCTTCTGTAGGGCATTGGTTTAATTGCAGATGTCTGTTCATGTGGTTTAATATATAAATAGAGCCTACTAAAATGTCCTTAAACCAACTCAATGCATTAAATAGCCATTTTCAGTAATAGAAACAGATAGCTGGCCATTGGATTTTAATAAAGCAGGATAATAATGAGGCTAAGAGTGGAGTGAATTGTAAAGCAGAAGGCTAATGAAGTGCCTATGTGGGCAGTATGTGAGAAATCACCTATAACCTATTAAGTAGGAGCCTAACTCACTGGGTTGAGTCAGAAACCCTGATTGAATTAGTGGGCTCTTTAATTACTGAGCATCTAAGATGGGAGCTTTGAATTTAATTGAACTTTTTCATGCTCTCTGTTCAACCAGCCAAACAATTTGTTCCCAAAAAATTGAATTAACCACCAGACTTTTTTTTTGCATTGATTATTATAACATTAGGAGCGTCCCAGGAGTTTCCAGGCTGTAAAAATCGAAATTGCATAACATTACTCACAATAACGCACATGTTATAATCGCAAAGAACTTACTTAAAATTCAATCCACTTTGGCATCATTATCATGTATCAACATAATAAATGAGCCCTTCAGAGCATGGTAATTATAATTTGATAAATCATCAGCAGAAAATTAACTGGATGTCAAAACATTCATTGGAAAGGGTGATGAATCGAGGATGATTGTGGTGATGAATTGTGTTAATCTGCGCAGTATGAAGCCAGCGAAATGGCTAAGCAGCCCAAGATGGATGGGGCATAGAAGCAGCAAGGTCAGGACACAGCACTGCAGAACCGAGTGAGAAAAAAGAAGGGAGGGAGCGAGTGAGAGAATGGCTGTGTAGTGTTCAGGACTTTATCTACCTTTACATTTTACCTTTGTTTTTCCCTGTAGCTTTCAGGCAGGATGTGTTTTTTCCTTTTTTGTGTGTGGGAGCATGACTGTGCCTTTAATCTTTACTTCTCTAGTATAAATATGGCCTCCGTTTGAAACAATGGAGTGTGTTTAACTTTTGCTCCACTTTAATACAAGTTTGTTGTTTTTGCAAAAGGAAGGTCAATGGTATGTTAGGGCATTTAACCCCCACATGACATAGCTTGTAGTGAATTGCCTCACAGTACAAAACAGTCTTTGTAAACCTACATAGACAGTTATTGTAAGACAGCCATATGACCGCTTTAGGCTGTTTCATTCAGGTAGTGAAAAACTATTTTAACATTTTAACTTGAAGGTGTTTAAAAAAGAATGATTGCTGCTGTGATTGTCAACATTGACAAGAGATTGTCAATCTATTGTTTCACAATACATCACATTTACACAACAGCAAATCATATCTAGTAACTTTAGATTAAAAGTTTCTAATCCAGCAGCTTTAAATTTACTGAATGTGTTGTGGTCTTTCATTTGAACATGTTGAATTAGTTCAACAGAACCAGTTTTGTTTATAAAAACAAGAAATCAGACTTTGTACATGTAACATGACTTAATCTATAATTATATTGTATCTGAAATACAGCAGATTATTTTTTAATAAACATTTAGTTTCTATTGTTGAGTCTTTAGTTGAGCTTCTCTCAGGGGTATTTATAGGTCGTGTAAGCTGGCACTGTCACATGTTTTGCTGTTTACAGCAAGTGGGGAATTGAGATCAGTCTTTCAGCAAAGCCTTCAGAAACTTCCTTAAGACTGTAGAGAAAACTGGCAGCTTCTCGGCTTTCACCATCATTCAACACACTGCAAAAATTAAACATCCTCTGAGGACATGTCCCCTCTTTCCCATCAAATAAGATGTCTTTGGGTGATGACTTTCGAATAAATGTCTGTTAGAATGGCATTCAGCCATTGTTCAGTGTACTGGGTGAACAGTGGGTAAACAATTACAGATGCAAAGTTTGGTGCCATAATAAATTCACAACACTTACTAATTGTATTTACTTTCATTGGTTAAACTGGCAATAATGTAATACTTTTTTTGTTTATCTAAAATAATGAACTTATTGGGATCTGCTGATGTACATAACTCTGTCATTTTTACCCATATGTTTTAATAGATATAACAGCACTTGTACACTTGTAATGTGTAATTGCTTTATATGTTATATATTATTTCATTTTAGTTGTATTTAGAAAGCATGGAGTTTGTTCTTTTAAATATGAAACTAGTATTTACTTATATGACAATTTTTCCTAAGTACCTACCAAAAGTTAATATTTTGATTTCTTGAAAATAAAGCTTGTGTTAAACATTACCAGAAAGCTTAAACAATGATTTTCTAGGATATTGTGGTTTGTTGAGATGTTTATTTTAGAAACACTGGTATTTCATATTAAATTTTGTAAGTATGCAAGTAATTTAGGACTTGACTGCAACACAGATAATGTGACAGTGGCATGCTTACCACTGAGTTACATCACATTTTCTTTTATTTTCCAATTCTTATAAATCATTTTGGAAATTAAACTAATAGTAGCAATTTTGCAAGTCCATTCTTGATGTATACAGGCCTGAGTTGCTTTATGATGTGCCATATATTTTCGATAAGGGACAGATCCGTACTGCAGAGAAACCAGTCAAGCACAAAATACGCTATGTCTATGAAGCCACACTGTTGTAACTCATATAGACTTAAGCCTGGCATTGGCCTGTTAAAAAACACATGAAAACAGTGGAGCTTGACAGCAGTGTATTTCTCTCCAAAATACACATATAGGCCTTCATATTGATAGCATCCTTAGATACAACCATATCACAATGTCATTACAGTGAATGGTTTTGCACTATATTTGCTATCAGTCTGAATTAACTTTTTCATATACTAAATTAAATTTAAATTCTGACAAATTAAATTCTCAGCAAAAACAATCAGAAACATTGACTCAACTGCTGGACATTTCCACTGTATTTAAGGTCCATAACAGATGATTTTAAGCTTTTGCATGAAAAGTAATACTCTATATGCATAACATGGTTTCAGGTTTGAAATTTATTGACTTATCGGTGGATTGTATAAAGATCTGGCGATATTTTCAAATAACTCCCAAGCCCATGTGGCTATGTACACCACAGTAACATGCTGATTTTTTTCTCAGATTTATTAAATCCTTTAATTTTATGAATTATAGATGGTGAAAAGAATAAATTATTTGCCGTCAAGTGCTGGGAAACATTTTCTTGGTACTTACTGACAATCCTACTATTATTTGTAAAGTCTTTGGTGCTTGTATTTTTTACTTAAGTGTATCTGCTAATTATGGACCAAAACAGTTTAACTATAAACATTTTAATTGTGATTTACATTTGTTGTGTAATAATTGTATTGGGAACATCTATTTTTAAATGTGTTTATATTTAACAGAATTAATCCATCATTGTAAACGATGAAAATCTTTACGTTTGTGCTTTTGTCTTTTGAAACTTCCATTCTTTATTGGTATTTTATACAAAATGATGGGTAGCAATAATATGTAGTATTTTTTTATTTGTTTCTTTAAGAAAAAAAAATAAAAATCACTGTGTCAATAGGAGCTAGCAGACTTTCAGTATAATACGTGCAAGGGGATGATCATTTTGAATTTCTGGTTGGTCTTTAAGACATGCATGTCAGTTTGTCTTCTTAAATTTTTGATTGTCTAAATAACACAGTATCTCATCATACAGCTGCCTTGCATTTTGACAGCACAATAACCCACAATTTCCTCTGTCACTCAGTACTTTAAGGGCAGTGTTTCACAGCAATGGCTGAACAGAAGTGCATTTGCATGTTGGAGGATGTGGGCTAGGCAGTGGTTGAAGGGGAGGGAAATGTATTTCTTGTTTTGTGTTTGATCAGATTTTCTCCCTCCCACACCTGCATTTCTGTAGGCTTTATTTCAGAGACACCCATAGATCTTGTTTACACTTGACTCAAAAATGCATTTCAGAGGATCAGATTACAAATGGACAAAGGCTAAATGGAAGTGTTAACAGATAAGATTGTTTCGTGATCTGATCACACAAACAATTTGTTAAAGTGGTCTAGGACACTTGACCACATAACTTCTGTTGTTTAAACACTAATGCAATGTTAAACACAAGTGGTCAGCTGGTCAACTGATAGACACAGGTGTAAACAAAATAAAGATGCCTTTACTATCCAACTTTAATTACCTAAGGACCTTTTAAAAATCTTATAAAAAAATAATCTATACATTTTTATTTGAGATGATACGGGAACAATAAAATGCTTTAGTTTAGGTTCTTATTTACAGTACAGTCAAAATAGCTTACACACTGCCTTCTTATTAGTTGTTAGTAAAATTACTTTATTGTCCAACACTAAAAATTAACCACTTGCAAAGTGTACTGTACTAAAAAAATAGTTTCTTTTCTTTTGTGAGTGATTTGATTTGATTTCAACCAAACACCCTTACTCTTAAGCTCTACAAAGATAAGTACTTCAAAAGTTGAAGTGTGCATGGACTCCAAGAGCACATTACAGTGACAATGCAATTAACCTGAAGGCTTCCATCTTCTCTTTGAACTGTTCAGCTGTAATGTGCATCAACTAAATGAAAATGATTCCCATTTGCAAAGGAGACAGGGCCCTATTACAGTTCAGTTTGAGTTGTGTTGCTAGCTCTATAGCTGTGAAGAGCTCCATTGTTTGGAAAAGCTGCTTTTTCTCTCGCTAGTCAGTCCCATTAAGAGGTGTACAGAGCTCTTAGCAAGGTTAAACACTTCATGATAGTACTGCTGCCATTGTACTTGATATCAAAGAAACTTTATATTCAATAGAGAACATTCTTTAAGACCTGCTTGAAATCTAGATTTATTTATTCATATTGCCCATCATTGTCTACCATTAGCTTTAGTTGGGTATATGCTGCAGAAATGTATTAACGTGGTTGACAATAAAGGATTTTAATTAAATAACAGACAGAGAAAGGATTTCCTTATCAGAATACGTTTGTATGAATTTGGTTTGCAGTTTTGGACGAATAGGGTTCTCAAACATTGTTGGCTCAGATGAGTGAATGTAAAACTTATTTGACTATTCAGTTTGCATGTATTGACCTTGAGCTTGTAACCACCCTTTCCTTGAATGTTTGTTTGGTGTAGTGTTTCTTCCACCATCTTGAAATGCAAAGGGCAATTTGCTTGTAATTGTTGCCTAAAATGGCCACACAATCACTTGGTATTAAAAACCATAAAATAAATTTAAAAAACTAAATAACATTAAACATGGTTTCTCTGTTGTGGGAAATGAACATGGGAATAAGTCATCAAATGAAATTAAAATTTATTTCTCACATATATAGTTATACATGTTCCAACTTGCAGTGAAATGCTTGTAGTGTAATTGGTTTGGCACAATAGTTAGATTGCATGTTTTTATCAGTCATGGAAGTTATGTATCAACTTTTGATCAAATCAAGCTAGTTGGCTATACAGACCACAAGGCTTTGTATGTGCCTTTTTACAGTGCATTTTTCACCGAGCAACGTGCAGCTGAACAGTACTTGTAGCTGCACTTTCTTCGCTATTGATATTTAATTTTTATTATATTTTTTTTACAATCGAATACTACTATTAAGCACATTGCTGAATGTGTTTGTAGAGGCATTAAAATCCTTTTTTGTTTCATCATTCTAATCTAAACAAGAAAGAAAGCATCTAAACAAGAAATGCAAAAATGTATTCTTATACTTTTTTAAAAATGAAACATCTGCTTACTGTTGTTCTATGTAGCAAAAAACTAGTATTAACTTTAGGACTTCTTTTCTTTCAGTGTCAAAAAGAGCGGCCAAATAAGCAAATGTGAATACAATAATTACTGAAACCTATATATATATATATATATATATATATATATATATATATATATATATATATAGTATAACATAATCAGTTGTATACCATTACATTAGGTTAATACAATACAACAACAAAATGACAGTACAACACACCAATAAATATAGTTTAGAACAGGGTTAATGAATACAAGCCATATTGTTGGTAGTATTTCAGATGTTGTGTTGTGATTCTTGATGTTGTAATGCTTTGTGCAGTTTATGTTTACCAGGTCGTTGTTGAGCTCTCTTTGCTGTATTGTTTTAAAAAGCCCCTTGGGCGATGTAGTTAAATGTCCCTTTGCACACTTGTGTCTTTACTGTTGCTATAGCAATTGTGTGGTCTTGATCAATAAGGTACAGATCAAACAGGGCAAGTGTGCTTAGTGAACACATGCATGTGTTATTACTGTTTCTCACAAGCACTCTTAGCTTAGTACTGTCGGGTAAATACATTATTTAAAACATTTTAAATCTGTTTTATTGTGTGAACTATTTAGAAGTGGTCCAAACTTTTGTGTAATTATATTTTTAAGGATATTATGACCTTTTTTGACTTTGTTGTGATAGACATGTTGTAGAAGCCTTTAAAGAACACACAATTCTATTATGAATGTGCCTTATTCTGAGTAACCTACATGTCTAGGTATTTATATCCTGTTATGTTCCCCTTGCCATGTTTCTAATGGGCTGATAAAAAGCAGTGTGCTGAACAAAAATGAGCCCTGTGTTTATTTTACCATTGTTCATAGACAAAGTAAAGAAGGACAGAGTGGGAGCCTGAAAGGGGAAGCAAGACTTTTCGCAGGCCAAGTGGAGACTGACAGGGCTTTTGAAGGGGTCCTCGGTCCCGCTGAAGTTTACCAGTATAAGCCTGTTGGACATCCGTCTTTGTTTCCTTTATGGTGCTCTTATCAGAGAGGTGATTCGCTTGTCCCCTCCCATCTCAGCACAGCCAATTTTCGACAGCCTAAGTGGTCAAATTGAGCCATTTTGTTTCACTTTAAAATAAAGCGGGAACTATTATGCATGATTTTTCATTCATGGCTCCTACTGTTCTCCCCCTCCTTTTTAGTTTCTCTTTTTCTCTTATCCCCCCTCTCTCTCTCTTTCTCTCTCTCACTTTCAATGAGCAAATTCTCTCTTTATATGGCAGGAGGCCTTGTGAGGCCCACTGTTTTCACTCCAGACATGTCAGCTTCAATCTGCCGCCCCTAGATGTGAGGTGCTGGCCATGGTGTGGGGGGCTTACAGGTCAAGCTGCCCTGTAATTGATGTTGCTTATTCATCTGTTTTGTGCAGATTTTGTTCTTCCTGTGTTTGTTTCTTCATTTGGACATATATGTATGCATCATACTTCAAAGCATGTTAGGATTTTGCGTTCATGTAAATTTGATATTTGTTATAAGTACTTGCAAAATAGTGCACTACAACTGATTTGCAAAGTTAGCAATGTATTTAATGCAAGAAACAACAATGTGTAATCTGTACACTTTACTTAATTTGACCAATACACAAAGAATAGATAGAGTGCCCAAATGATCGTGATGCTCAGAATGCAAAGTCTGTGAGCAAATTGTATAATTAAAAAAAAAAAAAAACCGGTAATTTATTTATTTTTTTATTTTTGTATTTTTTATTTTTTTATTACTTATTTACTATATATACAAATCTGTCCTTCCAGGGTTGGATAAGAGAATAAGAAACCACTAATGAATATTTGTGACCTTTGAGTGCTCAGGAGAGATTCCATTACATACTCATTGAGATAAATATAGACATATGGTACTTCTGAAAAAGATTATCATATAATACTTCAAGAAATCTAATATGAAATTCCATTATGCAAGGTGAACGGCAGATGTATGATGTGCTTTGTATTATGCTTTGCATAAATACCATCACAAACTCTGAGCCTGAGGTCATTTTACATGATCCAAAAGGCAGGGGAAATATACTATTATCAGACGTGTACTAATGATGTTTTAGCATGATTTTCGGGAAAATTGCCATTTTCTTCTGTGCTAAAGTCAACATTAACTATCTAGACTGTTATCAGCAGAATCAGCTAGCATTGGTGATGGATTGCTAATATGTTAACGTATCATTAAGGTGTAGGATAAAGTGGGATTTTAGGAGTCATGCTGTCTCCAACTTTTCCCAGGCATGCCATAAATTGTCAGGCCTAATTCTGTATGTGCTCCAACAGTTTTGTAGACAATGATTTGACAATGAAGACATTTGTGTGCTGGACTGGCCTGTCTGCAATCCAAATCTGTCCTTCTGAAACTGTGGTTATGTGACAATTGGTTAGCATAAATATAATATTACAATAATATAAATTTTAAAAAACATTTTTGGAAGTGATGGATGATAAGACAATAAAAACTAGAATGATAGTTATAAGATAACATGACTGTTACTGTGTGCTTTAATAGTTTATGGTTATTATGAACCACAATATTTAAATATGAAGAATTTGTTGCTTGTAAATGAAACTAAAATATCTTAAGATGATGGCCTACTGTATCACTTACATATTACTAAAATTGTTTAGTGTCTAATTTGTTTTCTCCTTGAGCTTTAATAAAATCTACTCACATCTACTCCTATATTATAATATAATATATGGCAACTACATTAAAGCAGTTTGATTTATTCAAACAGATTATTACTTTTCTGTGTTTTGTACATTTTCCCCTTTCAAACTCCTATTAATTTTTCACATATTAAGACTGGTAAAATTTATATTACACTATTTTATTCTTTCTGTGTATACACCTCTATGTGACATGTCAATTTCATCCACAATATTGCATGTTTGAATCAAATGAACAATCCATTATATCATTCACAATGCACAAGTGAAAAATCTGTTATGAAGTCAGCGTGAGACCATTTCTAAACTTTATAAATACATTATTACCACCTGAAAATGGGGGTAAATAGTTAAGGGTGTTGTGAAAAGAAAAGTTATTAATTACTGATCTCATTTGATCTTTGCCTTTGACATGTCAGTAGACTGCATGGGTGGTATTTCCCAGGGGCTCTTTGAAGATGGTGATTTTGTTAGAGATTTGGATCATTACACAACAAAGAACACTTCATAAGTCAAAGTGAGTAAAGGAAATGATGGTTAATGATGTTGACAGCAATTCACCTCTATAGAATTACATTGAGATTTGACTCGACTTGCCTCTTCTAATGAGACTTAGTTTTTCAAGGTAATGGAGCAAGAGCGAGGGAGAGAGAGAGAGAGAGAGAACATGAATGAGAGAAAGGAGTGGTTGTACTTTGAGATAGATGGCTGTAGCTGACAGTGTGCATTGTAGCAAAAAAGGGCTCAAACTATAAAATGCCCTTTAAGTAAAGTGTCATACCTAGTGTTTACAGAACATACAGCCGGTTTAAAGGTTAAAATTATGCTCTGGCTGACCCAAATTTCTGTTACTGGAAAACTTATCAAGAAACAATAGCAGTGCAG
This sequence comes from Corydoras sp. C115, assembly GCA_019802505.1. Classification (NCBI taxonomy): domain Eukaryota; kingdom Metazoa; phylum Chordata; class Actinopteri; order Siluriformes; family Callichthyidae; genus Corydoras; species Corydoras sp. C115. The sequence continues at coordinate 11,630,850 of JAFMOC010000007.1, forward strand.
TCATTATCACAGTACACATTATAACACCTGTCTGCTTTTGACAAAGTGTATTTTTTCCCTATATTATTAACAACATATACTGCTATTGGTCATTTTATTAGGTTGCTTCTTTTGTTATCCATTATATCAGTTTAATTTTGCATAAAGATGCATATTGTAGGTCCATACTTTTTTTGTCTACTTCACTCTGTGAATTGTCAGGACCCTGGGTATTGGGCAAGGTGTCTATGCCAATAAATAAATAGTTTGTAATTGTAGAGGTAGGTGAAACTAAGGAAAAGGAAAATGGGCATAGAAACAAGAGGTGTACCTAATAAAGTGGCCAGTAACTGTATAAAATCTTAGTTATGAAAAAACACATTGTATTATTTATATCAAATTAATTTAGCATTTAGGGCGGCACGGTGGCTTAGTGGTTAGCACGCTCGCCTCTCAGCGCTAGGGATTCCCAGTTCGAATCCCCATCTGGGTGGGGTTTCCATGTTCTCCCTGTGTCCGCGTGGGTTTCCGCCGGGTTCTCCGGTTTTCTCCCACAGTCCAAAAACATGGATCAAGTCAATTGAGTTCTCCAATTTGCCCCATATAGAGTGTGTATGCGTGCATGTCTGTGTGAGTGAGTCTGTGCCCAGCGATAGATTGGCTCCTATCCTGGGTGTATCTGCCCAGCGCCTGAAACTTTCTCCCCTGGATGGGCATGCCCCCCCCCCCCCCCCTGTGACCCTAATATAGGATAAAGCGGAAGATAATGGAGGGATAATTTAGCATTTAAGAAATTTAGTAAAATTATAAATCAATTAATTACATTAAATGATGTGGTTCAGAGGACGTTGGATGATCCAGTCAAAAATAATAGATTTTTTTAAACAATGTGTAATTATCTTTATTTATTGCACATCAAAAGCTGATATATATGTACCTTGTACTTTTTGCCTGCATTGCATAATAATATGCTGGAATGACAGGTAATTATAACAAAGTAATGGGTGGTTGGAAGACTTGGCCCCATATGCCTAATATATTGAAATGGCAATGTGGAATGCATTGCAATTTAATCAAAGCAATTCATATTTAATTAGAACTGGATATAATTACAGCATTTCATTTTGCACATAAATGTAAAACTCCTAAATCTTTCCAGTGTCTTGTTAGATATGTTGGCTATGCACCTATTATTGTTGATAATTATACCACTATCTGGGTGAGTTGCCAAAGTTATTTGTGCAGATATTGTGAGGGGGCACTGTCTGTGTGGATTACATTCAGAGTGGTTAGACATCCAGACCTCGATGGCAATTTGGATGAGGGAAAGGCCACACTCACAGACTGCTTGAAACCTTTTAATTAGCACTAATTATCCAGCAGAAAATGTTGGGGCTTGAAAGGATTTGTGTCAGCAAGTGAGAGATCAAAGATTGCGGTGCTCGCATTTTAATCTGCCGAGTAAAAACTAATAAGGACCTTGTAATGGGGCCCTAGAGAGTGGCATTGCAGGTGGTAGACAATAATCCTCTCTGCCATGCTCAAGCCCCATGTCTACTTCCAATTAGATGATCGGTTGATTTAATTTCCCTCTAGTAGTAAAAATGATGATTTCCTTAATCAGTTATTAATAAAGACGCAAACAAATTGCATCCCCTTTCCGGGATTCAGCCTTTACAAGGGCTTTACCTTATTCATCATAAGACTGAGGATTATGGATATCTTGTGTGAGTGTGATTTAAAGTATTGGCATTTATTTAACCATGGTCATCCATCACATGTCATCTGTCATTTGCAACAAAGTGACAGCTGGATACTGATTATTTGTTATTAGATAGATGCTCAAGAAACATAACCACAATATGACAGTTTAACATGATCACCTTCAGATCATAATGTCACCAGTTGGTGCATGGTGGGGCAGTGTGTAATGCTTCTGCTTCACAGCACAAAAGTTATAGATTTGATTCACAGTGAGGCGAATAAAGATCCCTTCTGTATGGAGTGTCCTCTGCATGTCCTCCCTGTGTGTGTGTGTGTGTGTGTGTGTGTGTGTGTGTGTGTGTGTTTGGGGGCGGGGTCCTCCCAGATTCCACATTGCAAGACATGTTGGCAAATTGGAGTTACTAAATTGCCCCATGCGTCACTTCTAAGTATTCTTGTCAGCCATTAATGCTGTCCATGCATTAAAGTAAGTAAACAAACTAACACAACTCCACTGTACATATAAGTATTCAGGGGAAAAATAACATTATATCTATTTCTTTTACATAAGACCAAGAAGCACTTTGAGCCTGATTCGATAGATTTCCAAATATTTTACCAATTTTGCACTCACTCATGTTGCTGTTTTTCATTCTTCTTTCTTCAGTTCTTTAATCTTTTTGCAAATGTACCTCAAGACACATTTCTTTCAGTGATAAACAATGACAGGATGCCTGCAATGGCATCTGTGAAGAATAGGATTGATTTTCGATGTAGTGCTACAAGAGGGAGAGTGCATTTGTTTTGTGCAGAGAGGTATAATCAGTCACTGGTGTCGTTTTAAAGAAACTAGGTTGCAGCAGGGCTGCAGAAGCTATGAGGCATGAAGAGGAATTGTGTGAAATGGTACTTTACTAGCAAAGATACATTGCAATGCTCAGAAGCACCTGTTTAGTTTTAAATTGGTGTTGGATTTACAAAACTAATCTTAAGATAAAATTAGGGACATTATACAATTTTTTAAATTTTGGCTCTTAATAGCATCTTTCAGGAGGAGTTTGTTTGCAATTTGTAATTTTTTTTATGTTCATTTTGTGGATAGTTATTGATGCACAAATGCTGGTTTCCATAGCTCCATTCCATCCAATAGTGATTGGAAAGACAGTTCCTGTCCTATGTGATGCTTGTGATTAGGTGGACAGTTGTGTTTGCGCGCTTCTGGTCATCCCTGACAGCTCCCATCAGGTCAGTCAACCCTTGAGCTGGAAACAAAGTTTGTTAAGGCCAGAGGTCAAACCCAGCTTAAGAAGTCAATCCTGTCAAAAGCCTCAACCACATTCCTACCTTACGGCCAACCTCGGCTGATCCCTGGCCATTAATCACAGTAGAGAGCAAATCTGACCTCAGCCCTTCTTTCTTTGATGTGCACCGTCCTCTACTGCATGAGGAAATCATTTGCTGCTTGATTCAATGAGCCATCAGCTGAGCCAGTGGACCTAATGACAAGTGAGAATATTAATGTCCTAGCACCAAGAGCTGTGAATTTTGGAATTTAGTTTATATTTTACTTACTGTTTTAGCATCAGAATATCGCTAACCCAAGCCATCTTATATTCCAACTTAATTCTAACTGGTCTGCAGTACAAGAAATATTCATTCTTGTTTTTTAATCTGTATTTCACAGTGGCCATTTTTTACACACCCAAGTTTATTTACTGGCAGACTCCATTTCCAAGATAAAATATGATAATTTATATAGTAAAACACAATTAAAGCACCAATTGGGGTAATTTGTTTATGTTTCTGATATGTGGAAATAAATCACTTTCACTGATGTGTGTTCAGCACCAAAATAAATGCGTTGCGCACCACTTTTTGCCAAACTTTTAAAAGTATTCTCACAGTTTTTTAGTGCAGAATACCAATAAATATACACAATGTTATCAACAAAAACGGAAATCTGGAGAAATTTTGGGTCAAGAGCTGAAGCTACTGTTTTGGCTGGTAATTATCTGTAAGGCCTTAAGCATTGTGGCATTTTGTAATGAACTCTTGTGCTACTCTGATAAATATAACTTGTGTTCAGGGGTACCTCACAATGTCGTTACCATTGTTGTTGATACTTAATAAAAAAGCATTATTGCATTAGGAAATATAACCTAAAGCTGTCATTTAAAAAGATAAAAGCCATTTATTAATTCTAACCAGAAACTCTGAGTTTTCTGGACTTCAGATCAATTCTGAAAAACTTTGAATATGTGCTGTTCTCAGAGTTAAAAAAAAAAAAGAAAAAAAAAAAAGGAAATATGGATTGTTAAGTCTGTGTGCTGGAAGCCAAAAGGATCATTCAGACTATTATCAGTCCTATATACAAAAACAATGATCTAAAACAGTTATAAATAATATAACATGCCATATGTAATAAGACTAAACTAGTTACAAAGACTGTCAGATGTTTATATGATAGAAACATGTTCTTGAAATAAACAATTTTTTTAAAGGTGTAATAACAAACATATATATATATATATATATATATATAATAATGGTATAATAAACATAAAGTCTGTTTTAAGAAAAAGGGGGTGGGGAGAAAACACCCATTTAAAACCTTGCACATCAGAGCTATTGCTCTGTAACATGTGAAACGACATGTGTCCTATTCTCATTTCCTTACCTGTGTGATCTGTAAATTGCTGCCACCTGAGGGTTTCTGACACATCCGGAGTCAGCCTGCAGAGGGGCTGAGAGATTACACCAGATAATGGCCTAATACTGCTGCTCTAAAGATTTATAGCACTGCAGCATCCAAAGCCATCAAGGGTTTGAAGACTGAAAACAAAACTGCATGGAGGGTAAAGGTGGATTTGTGTTTGAAGAGATTTGACTAACCTAAGCACCTTTTCTTAATAAAATAGTGGCTTGTTATTATTATGAAACCATAGATTTTCAAAAAATCAATTTCAAAATGTCTTGAAAATCAATATGCATTTGGCAGTTTGTTTATCTGGATCACCAACTTCAACTGGTCAAAATATTCAGCAAAACAATTGCTGATCTTGTCTTTGCAAAATAGTGTTTAATGTATGTTGGTAAATACTGCTGAATGTATTTCAGTAGTATGTGAATACTACACCCGATGCAAAATAAAAAAAAAATCAAAGTCTTGTTTTATGACCTCACCCTCCAAATTGACTGCTCCAAAATCCCACCCAGCTCTGTTCAGATAAGAACAGTTTATCCCTGCAAATTTATACCAAATTCAATCAACATCATACTATTTTTGACTAATCCAGCTCCTCAGTCACTAGTCGTACCCCTTAACAACTTTATGATCGACTTCTGCAATGCAATGCATTGCTTGCTGGTCTTGTTCAGCCCATGTAAATCCACTACTTGGTTCTTTATTGACCTCTAGTATTTGGCTGCATCCAGAGCACGGCCCTGATTCTAGCCTATATGACAGGACAATCTTCGGATTTGCTCTGATTTTGCTACGATCATTTTTTTAAAGATACATCCATGATTGCTAACTGTTTTCTAGTTATGATCAACATCTAGTTCTTCAACCTCACTATTTGTGCCATGTTAGAATCTGTAATGCTTAGACATTCGGCATATTTAAAAAACACCCAAAGACACATGAACTTGATCTGACCTGTATTTTCAATATTTATTGGAGGTTAGACATTCTGCCTGTATTGAACTGAATCAATCAATCAGGACTAAGAATACTTATTGACTTGTGTTGTTCTCTCACTTGTTGCTTTGAATAAAGTCATCTTGAAAATGACTAAATGTAAATGTAAAAATGAAAAAAAAACATTAACTGGATATTCCACTGGTAGAATACATAATATTAAGAGCGCTAATGATTGACAGGTGTTCTGAAACTGACAGGCATGTTTATTGACTTGAATAGGCTCTTTTTACATTTGGAGATGTGGACTCTAATAACTCTAACTTCTTTTTATCAAATTAAATGAATTTTTACGCACCTTTGAAAAATAGCACTATACCAGTGCATAATGCTTAAATGTAAATTTGCAATGTCACACTTGGTCAACATGAACCAGAACATCTATTAAAAATGTTAGTGTTTTTACAGGCAGTAATAATCATCAGAATCAGAATACTCTATTAATCCCCAGGGTGAAATTCTGCAACAAGTGGCGTGCACTCACAAATGCGCACTCAATCAATAATAACAGCATTTTTCACTTAATAACAAACGCATTAGTTGTAAATTAAGTTCAACTTATCTCAGTTTCGCACAAGTGCAAACAGAGTAAGCAATCTGTTTACTAACTTATTTAAGTTCTTGAATGTAAAATTAGGGGCCCTATTTTTCACCCTGTGCAAAGCTCACCCTATTTTTGCATCTTTCGCCTGTGCAATTTTAATAGCAATGGTGTTACCCCACCAATCTGTTATTCACACATGGACACATAGCAGTGCACAAACACAAGACATATTTTTTCCATCGTCACAAAAGCAGACAGACATGCCCTAAATCATGCTGAGTGGTGCGCTGTTGACGGCTCGCTAAAGATAAGTAGGGCCTTTTGTTTGAACTAGCTCATTTCACAAACACTTTAATTACCATTAAAATACATTATTACACATTGGCTGGTAAAGTGAAAATGAGCTAGCTGACGGGTAGATATCAACGATTTCATTTCTCAACAAGCATATTCAAGCATAACAGAATTTATAAAACATGCGCATTTGTGTTTGTTTGCCCTTTTTCTTGCTAAAGTAAAACCTTTTGCAAGTTGACACTTTGGAATGGTTTGATTTGTGGAGCTGATCAATTTAAGTTTCATAATTTCCTCAACAAGCAGCCATCGCTTTTTTCATCTGTATTTCGTCTTGTCCACTTTATTACATTTATTAAAGACTCACTGATTCTTCTTTTTAGCGCTACATAGTCCTCTTCCATTCATTATGTTACCTTATCTTGGCAGGCAATCAGGACTGCCAGCCAGTCCATTATGCACATATGAAGCCCATCACTCTAACTGTATTGGCTAATACATCAAACATTTATCTTTTGTCGTGTAAGCACTGTGTCGATTCGTCCTTTATTTCTAAGCCTTTGCTGCTTTCTTTGAACAAAAGCACGCATTATATTTTCCACCATCCATGATGGTTTTAATGCTCATCAGTCATCAAACTTGTAACATTGTCTATTTCAAATCTTACATTCATCCAGCCAATAAAAAAATAAACAAACAAAAAAGAGATTTGTAATATCTGTATTGAAAGTAGCAAGAGAAACAACATTGTAAAAAAGGGCCAACTGTTGACCGTATGTCTATAAATATCACTATATGAACAAAAGTATTAGGACATCTACACATTACATCTACATTTCTATTCCTAGAAGTTGCTTTCCCTGCAGCTGTAATATCTTCCATGTTTTAATGGGTATTTCTACAGTATTGTGGAGTGTCTTTGTGAAAATATTTGCCCATTCATTTGGGAGGTCAGACAGTGATGTAGGGCGAGAGGACCTGGTTCACATGTGATTATGGTCAGGGCTCTGTGCAAGACAGTCAAGTTCTTCCGCACAAAATCCATCCATCCATGCCTTGGATCATTCTGGGACAGAAAGTGGGCTTACCAGAACTGTTTCCATAAAGTTGAAATGATGCAGTCATCAGAAATGAATGATTGTAAACACATGTGTTAATGGGACTAAAAGAAACAACTGATTTTATTGATGAAGATGTGTACCCCAAAACATGATGGTTTGCATTAACTAAAACAAGTCTCGTATGTTTTAGTTTTTTTTACATTCTGAATATATTATATAATGTGAAAACAGGAAAGTTTGTGGAGTTACACACTGGACTAGAGACTCATGGGCAAGTTTTGGATGTCAGAATGACTGAGAAAAGATCATCATGGACAGGTTAAACACACTGTGGTCTCAAAGTGCTGCACAGGGAGTAAGAGAAAGACTTTTAATTGCAAACATAAGTATTGATGTCGCTGTAAAATAAAAATGTAAAAGACATTGATGTCATGTAACAGACGTTTTTTCTAAATCAGAATAATAATATGAGTACATGAGAAGGAAATTTGTAAGACCATTTGTACTTAGTGATGCCTTCTAACTTATGGCATTTTTGAAAGTTAAACATTGTTTTAATGTTGTTCAAAAATGTCAGTGTCTTTTTATTGGTATCGAGGAACATGTATACTGAGATGGCTGCAGTGGCTGACATTTCAACCAATAATCACGTTTTTTTCCTTCCCTCTTGTCAGTAGTAGTTTATCAATCAACATGTCGGCATTAGTATTTGTCTATCGATCCATTCATCTCTGTCAGGCTTTCTCTGTGTCATTGTCTGTGTTCTTGTCCTCTTGTTTTCCTTCTTTTCAGGATAGAATGCACAGTAATTTGTTTTACAGGTCCTGGCTTTAATATAGGAGCTTGAATGCATTTACATGTCAGATGATTTGTGCTGCCTTATATAAGAAGTGTTTGAATGTAAGTGTGTGTGTGTGTGTGTGTGTGTGTGTATTTAATGTATGTGCTACACATTTAATATAAATTTCACCAAAAATAAAACTTGAGGTATGACACATATACACTCGAAAAAGTGTATGTGTGCAAAACAGTTTTTTGTAGTTTCCTCGAGCATATGAATTAGGTAAATAAAAAAATTAATTGGAATTCCTGTAAATAATTTAAAATGTCCCTAGTTGTAAAAATTTGGTATGTGTTTGTCTGTGTTTCACAAACAGACCTGTGATAGACTGGCCCTACCTTTTGCTTAGTAAGCAAAAGATAGTTTTCAAAACTGAAGACCTTAATTGAAATAAGCATCTAATTGGGCCCTATCCTACATCCTTTGCAAGGCATGTCGCGATGCTCATTGCTTTCTTACACCCCAACAACAGTCTATTTTCACACCTTTAGTTTGCGTCATTTCAATAACAATGCACCTGCTGGTCTCGTAATTTCAGTCATATTGTTATCTTTGAAACGGAAAACACAGTTTGATACTGATTCTAAAGAACCTAGGCCGACATCAACAGTCAGATGTTTATTGCTATCTTGGCAGTGCATTTCAGTTTCCTTTGATGAGAAGCATTAGGCACGTTCAGGTTGATGCACCATTGAAATAGCAATCCGCCAAAGTCAGGCTGCACTTGTCACCTAAGAATTAGTGCACGTCTTTTGCCGCCACAATGTATACTTTTCTCGTCGTTATAATAGCAATGATAAACTGACTAACTCAAGCTGCATTGCACGGTTGACTACTCCCTAAAGATCGCTAAAATAGAGCGCGTAGAGTTAATTAGTGAATTAAAACATTTTAATCTGATCTTCTTGCCTAATATTGCAAAAACAATATTACATTACGGTGGTATGGTGGCTTAGTGGTTAGCACGTCCGCCTCCAGGTTCAAATCCTAATCTTGGGGGAGTTTCCATGTCCTCCCACAGTCAAAAACTTGGATGCAAGGTAAATCGAATGCTCTAAATTGCCCCATTTAGTAAGTGTTTGTGTGTGTATCTGTGTGAGTGAGACCAGTGATGGATTGGCGCCCTGTTCTGGCTGCCCAGCGCCAAAATCCTTCTCTCAAGGATGGGCATGGGGAACCCCTCCATGAGACTTGTAGAGGATTAAGAGGAAGATAATGAATGAATATTACATCACAAACCCATGTGTGAGTGGTGATCCTGGTGGTGGTGGATCAATTTCAACACTGCAGTGCTTTTTTATTTATTCTTTTTTACCTTTTCCCAGATAACTTGTATGTACTTAAAAGTTGTAAGTGAATGCAAAGGTGACATGCACTCTCCAGCTGTTTCAGACAGTAAGCTAAAATACATGTTATGATTCATTTACATTTAAAACAATAGTGCACTCAAAAGAAGACAGTATTGTAAATTAAGCTGGTCGCTCATCTTTTTCTTTAGTTTGTGTAGGTTTATGTTCTTAGATCATTCTCAGTCCAACAGTGACACTATATATATATATATATATATATATATATATATATATATATATATATATATATATATATATATATATATACTACAGAAACAATGCTTTATCTCAACCTATTGTTCTATCACAGCACACTTTAAATATCAGTACTGCAAGTGTGTTTTCTTAAGCACAAGAAAAATAATATAATTTATATTCATAACTTATAACTTAATGATCATTTATAATGCAGTGTTAATTGAGCTCTCCTAAAATAACAGTGGCAATAAGTTAGATAAAGTGATATTTTTAAGTAATTTAATTGCTTTATAATTGTAATTTCACTTACATTTTTATCGACTGATAATTATCTGCTGCCTGTGCAGGAACTAAAACAGATATTTTTTCAATAAAAAAATACAAACAAACAGATCATCAGTTCATTTTCAGCCAATTTTTTCCCCACTGTTCCTGATCACCTTAAGCACAGGCATTTTACAAGTATCATTGCATAGTATATTTTACATGCAAGCATTTGGGGATACAATTTAAGCTGTTGAGATTCATCATAATTATGTTAACAAAGCAAGGGTTTATTGGTGTACCTCGTTAAATGCATTTTTATTTATTTATTTGTTTTTATGAAGTTCTCTCTTCTACAGTCGGTCTCTTACTTTCTATTGTCCTGTGCACCATAAAGAGTGTGAAAATGAAAGGTGCAAACAGAGATTTGGTCTCCCTATGAGTGTACATCAAATTTGAAAGATTTTTACCTGCACATGCACACAGCTTGCGTGTGAGTATGTGAGTGTCTGAAGATGTGGCTGTCTATATTCTCCTGTGCAATTATAATTTTTTATCAAATCTCGAAACCAGTCCACAGCAATCTCAAAACAAAGCTTTTGTCTGTGTGCATTCATTATAACAAAATAATAATGTGTCTGTTACATAATTAACTGGGCAATTCAAATGTTTACTTTTGTTAAGTTGTGTATGTTCTGGATTATTATTACACAATATCATCAAATGTGGAAGTGAAATTTGCTCCGAGTGCTTAGAGGCTGGAGGCTATTAGGGCTTCACCCCCCATGTTTTTGTGAACATGATTTAGTCCTTCCCTTGGCTGTGAATTTAACTGATTAAATCACAGAGTGCACACAGCAGTAGTGACATGAAAACAACAATTAATAAGCAGTCCCCTGTGCCATCCACGCCCCTCCTAACCAAGCAGCTAATAACATTACACACACCACAGACTAGCCAAGGCAGACAGGTGGAGATGAGCTGTAGCCCAGTTTTCATTTGCTGACCTGGGAAATTAAAACCATTACACTGTACAGATTGAGTGGTGCTGCTGAGGAGTGTGCACACACACGCACACTTAATCTGTTAATATTGTAGATAAAGAGATTTTTATACAGTTCATTTCATTAAAATAACTTGTGTCATAATAGTGTTCTTATATCGTGGCCTGTTTCTATGCCTTTTTGCGTTCTGACTCATTACTTCTCTGTAAAGAGAGCCTAAAAACCCATAATCATAACAAAACTTTGGATGGATTTGTTCACCATGGACAAAGACATGTCCCAAAAGACAGGATTTGCATAAATCAGCTGACCTTTAGTCTTTTTTCCCTATTTGTTCATGTGATGTTTCCATAGATTGATTAATTCTATTCAGGATTTCAAAGAGCCCGAGAACATGCAAAGCATCCTTTTACTGAAGCCTCATTTGAGTGTGCATGTCTTCTAGTCGAGATTTCAATTGCTGTTGAATTGTTCTCTCTCCAAGGTGAGCTGCCAGAGCTAAATGTCAGTTAACTGAAGGCGGATGCATTAACATTGTAGGTTGTCAGCCTTTGCCATTTGAGGGATTAGAAACACACACCCATGCTTTGTGCGGTACCCATGTGCTGAACCTTGAAAGGCCCCAACATTAGCCTGAGCACCGCCCTCCATCATGTTTATGCCAGAGCAGGGCAGGAGAAGGGAACCTCATACAAGGAGGGTCCCCAGAGACTGTTTGTGTGTGTGTGTGTGTGTGTGTGTGTGTGTGGGAGGGAGACGGACATTGGGTGATTATAAATCTGTATAAGGAGCCAATAAAAAAGTTTTGCTTGCAAACTATTGCTGTGCTCTGGAAATGCACTCATCAGAGCAGAGTGGTGGAAGTTGTACTGATTCCGTTTGTGGCAGGGTTTTATAGTTGGGCTGGGAAAATGATGGATGACAAGTTAAATTTGTGTCGGGGGAGTGAAGGTGAACTGTGACAGAGTTATTTATCTTGGGAATGGAGGGTTAGGGTCAGGCAAAGCTGGGTGCCTGAAGGCACAAGACATTGACAAATTCATCCTGCGCACTGCATTTCTGAAGCCCTTTTGTTTTGAGTCCTGGCTACTCACGAGTGACCCTCATCACTCATACTGCCAGCGCGCGAAGGAGGCCGCGCCATGCCAGGGGATCTTAGAGCCACTAATTCTTGTCATTCACTCTCCTGACAGGCCCAAGCTCAAACTATTCCGGCCCATGAAAGAGGCTGGCTGAAATATTTATTTCTCCATATAATGGCCATCCAGATTTAGAGCCATATTATTTTTCCTCTTGCCTTATCATTGCAGGTCACTGACAGGCCTAAAAGCATTCACCCAACTGGAAGAGCTGATTGTGGACAACAATCTTCTCGGAAATGACCTCCGGTTGCCCAGGTTACCACAGCTCCATACCCTAACACTCAATAAGAACCTAATATCCTTTCAGTCCAATGCTGCTTTTGTGTCCTGCTACATGATTTAGAGCACATGGATGATAAGTGGTAAGTCGTTACATGTTCACCATTTAGCTCTGGATTTCTGCCTTATACATTTCAGATCTTTTTTGAAATGTGCTTTAAATTGTGTTATTCTATTAAATTGAGATCCTCTGGAAGTGAAAGGGAGCTGTAGAAGTGGAGTAAGAACAGACTCTGTGCCACGGTGACCTCTAGTGGAAGAGAGGCTCATTAAAGCACCAGCGCATGTGGTGTGTTACAGACTGTGGGCAACGCCAACAGGCATTGAAGAATCATTTGCTTTTCATATTGCTGTCATATGACAAAAATGGGTAAATGCAACTCTGTTACAGATATTCATAAGGTCTTACTATGATCTTATTCCTACAAACTTAAAATTTCAAATTTCAAAATTATGAAGCACCTGGAAGTTTAATACCCCACTGATCCTTAAAACTTCGAATAAAACTGTGAATGTTAAGCTGTGCCACGATTATAAAAAGATGCAAAATTCAGCTGAATTGAGCAGCTTGAAATAATTGCACTGTTTTTTGCAGGTTGTTTTTCTTTAGGCCGCTTGGAAACAGGCGATAATGACAGACTCACACTCCTCTCCTCTTTCACCATTACAGGCAGCTCCTCTCTAGCTTGGTGTCAGCAGCTCAAACCTGAGTTGTGCTGTGAAGTGGTCTGCACATACTAATAGGCCAATTATTTACACCCTGTAGTGCCCCACTGCCATTGAAATTCAAGTGCTGCATTAGTGCAGTTGTATTTTGACACATTTGGGCTCCATTTCCCAATGAGGTGAATGTAATGGTGATGAATGCACTGTGAAGTGGCTGTTTGTTTCCCTGCGTGGTGAGAACAGAAAAAGTCACGAGCCCTTTTTACTATTAGGCATCCATCATTTTGTCAAAGTCACCTAGGAAATGTAGTGTAAAACATGGCACAGGACCCCCCCCCCCCCACAACCTTTTTTAAATATACAAAAGACAGAGTTTTTCCTTGCCACTGTTGCTTCGACTTCCTTTATGTAGGTTCATACTTAGAACATTGTAAAGCTGCTTTCAGACAAAGCACTGTTTTACTATATGCTGCATAAATAAATTGAACTTGAACTCTTTTGTGGCTTAGACGCAAATACTGATGGAAGTGAAAGTATTACATCCTTGACTTATCCATTGATACCTCACTGATATTGAGAAACTGCTGGAGCATTTGCAGGAAATGACACCTGCTCTGAAGTACTTGAGTCTCCTGGGAAATGAGGCCTGTCCCAATCAGCTTGTTAGCCTAGACAAAGATGAGGATGACTACCAGAGATACAGGTTAGAACAATTTTACACACTCACACAAAATCATTTGAACTATTATACTGACTAGCTCACATGTATAATTATTAAACATGAAATAATTTCATTATAAATATATTAATATGTGTAGAGTTATCTGTTAACATTAACTCATACTAGACCCAGATGCTAGAATGTATTATTTTATGTACTATGTACCATTTCAAATGCAGTAACACAAGAGGTTTAATGCTTTACAATGTAAGGGCTGACTTTGGTCTCTAAAATGATGTGTCCATGTCTTTATGTTTTTTATCATTGGTATTTATGGTGACAAACAGGATTATTGTTGTCCCATTTTTCGTCCCATTTTAAATGTTCCATTATCAGTTTGATTACTTGTGTAATAAAACAAGCATTTGATTTAAGTCCAAGCCAATGGGAACACAATGCCATGCTATAATACTAACATTCTTTATTAACGTTTTGTTGTAAAACCCTGTTGGCCATGGCGAGGGAGATGAGCAGCAGGTGGAATTAAGGGGGTGGATGGAGATTCTTTTAGATTTTGTATCAAGTGCATTTACCCGAACATTGTGTTGGGTATAAATCATTTTCCACACTGGCAAACTTCAACCTTCACTTGTAGTGCCATATGTGCTTCAATTGGTGATACAGAAGACCATACTCCACGTGACTGTCAGCGACTGTGGATTTGTGATATGATATTTATATGTGTCACATTAGTGTGACCATGATGCAGATTTTTACATTTGATATGGTTAGGCAACAAAGAGATCATAACAGAACTGACAGCGGGCAACACACACTTTGAAGTGTGCATTAAAAATATAAAAGGCATAAAACAAGCCTTTCAGCAGCACAATGAAATATTGCATTTCACATTTTACATTACCTAAATAAAATAAACAGACATAAGTACACACCACTGTATTTTACTGCAGCTATGGAACTCATTCATCATTGTTTACCCCAGGGGCTCGTTTTATTTGTTACTTCTAACAATTCAGTACCTGGTTGGTCCTTTGCATTAAAGCCATTTATATACCTCTTAAATCGGAGGTTGAGGTCAATATTTCCCAGATGCTGTTAATTGTTGCTGTGGCTGAGCTTCCAATAGACTACTGCTAAGTTTAACAACCATTATTTCAGTATTGGAATTGGCAAGAAAAATAGCTTCTTAACAAATCAGTAGTGTATTCGCATAGTGGCAATGCCAACAGAAAAGGTACCAACATCTGAATAAAACATTCACCTCATTTACCTTGAAGCATTTATGAAAGTGGTCATGCCCAAAACCAAGGAGGTCTTTGTTTATTTAATTAAGTTTGAATAACACTAAATTTATTAGAATGATGTTTAAAAATGATGTGGGTTCGTATTTTTCCAAGATTTAGGACAGCCATTTTTGGTATAACTTCATCTAAAAGTATCTAAAAGCATCTAAAAGTGACAGGACATGTTTGTGTTAATATGCTGCTACTACAGTGTTCAGTTTATTTCTTCTACTGAAATAATTACATCAATAATTATATAACCATTACTTGGTTTTATTTTTACCGTTGGTTGATGATTCTCCTTGGAATTAAGTGTATGGCTGGCATAATCAAGGAGTATTAAGTATTTTTTCATACAGATATAATAAATTGTAGAATGGTCTTTTAATTTGATATGTACTGTAGAATGTTTATAAAATTAACTGGTCTCCTTTGAATGCCAAAGTTATTGGCGCTCACTCTCTCTCTCTCTCTCTCTCTCTCTCTCTCTCTCTCTCTCTCTCTCTCTCTCTCACACACACACACACGCTCTCTTTTTCTTTCTCTTTTAGCTTAGTCGTACTCTCTCTTAAGTTTAGTCTTGACATGTTGCTTCCATCATTTCACTCAGCCTGTGAAAGTATCTGTTGTCATCTCCATATTCGTATTATTATCTCATGTCACTTTCTGCCTCTGAATGAAAGGGAGAATGTGTGTGAAAGCTTAAAAAGACATCTTTAATGTTACAGCAATGACAGCTTGACAGGTGAGGTCTCTGTATCCTACTTTCAAATCTATTTATATGTTGTCCTAATTTATATCCACAGTGAAGGTTATTTGGTCTTTATGGATGTCAACACTATTAAATAAATTCTAAGTAAACCTCACATTAAAAAGTATTTATTTTGCAGTACATACATTAATAGTAATGAAGTTTTTCTTTTTTTGTTGCTCTATTGACATTTTTTAATGTCCAGTTTTATGTTACACTGGTATGCAGGTACTTTGTGCTGCATAAACTGAAGAATCTAAAATTTCTGGACAGCAGAAGCGTGACCCAGAACGAGCATCTTGAGGCTGTTGCCCGTGGAGCTTTTATGAAGGTTGTCAAGCCCAAAACTGAGCAGGTGTGTCTTTACTTAATTAAGTTTAAATTACACTGAATTCATTAGAATGTCATTTTAAATACAATCACAAGAAGTTGATCAAAAAACAATTTTTTAGTGGGTCTGTATGGATTTTTTCTAATTTTAAGGAGATGACAGCTAAAGAGTGCGTATGACAACCTTTTACAACTACAATCTTTACATAATTAGGATAAAACGTTTAACAAAAGATAGATTTAACCAACTTTATATTTTTAAAACAGATTTAAATCAGAGAGGCGGCACGGTGGCTTAGTGGTTAGCACGTTCGCCTCTCAGCACTAGGGATTCTCGGTTCGAATCCCCATCTGGGTGGAGTTTCCATGTTCTCCCTGTGTCCGCGTGGGTTTCCTCCGGGTTCTCTGGTTTCCTCCCACAGTTCAAAAACATGGGTCAAGTCAATTGAGTTCTCCAAATTGCCCCATATAGAGTGTGTCTGTGTGTGTGTGTGAGTGTGTGCCCAGCGATAGATTGGCGCCCTGTCCTGGGTGTATCTGCCCAGCGCCCGAAACGTTCTCCCCTAGATGGGCATGGGGAACCCCACGCGACCCTAATATAGGATAAAGCAGAAGATAATGAATGAAAAAATTTAAGTCAGAGACTTTGGGAATCAATTTTAGCCAGCTTGCTATTACTAGATTTTACAGTTGATATACTGGCATATCATTTATAGTGTTTGTTTGTAATAACATTACATTTGAATCTTTTTATGCCATTTTTCTTCATTTCTCAAGCTTTGTATGAGCAACATGAAAACATGAAACATTTTTTTGTAAAGATAAACACTAAATGTAGACTTTTGGTTTGTGTAACCTTATCGTGCAGTTCAAATAAATGCCCAGGGAAAAGCACACAAACATATATATATATATATATATATATATATATATATATATATATATATATATATATATATATATATATATATATATATATATATATGGTATATGGCTGGATGTATTACTTCTGTTTAATGTGGTTCTATAATTGATATGCGGATACAAACCAGCAAAGTGACACTTTCAAACTTTAGGTCAAACTTTAGATTTTGAGAATCAACAACTAATTTTCTTTTCAAAAAGAGAGACTTTTTTCCCCCCAGTTTTTCTTTAGGGGGTATAAATGAACAACTTCACTATGATTTGATTCAATGTAATTGTGCAGTTGTAAAATATTTATGTTGTGGTTAAGTAAGGCTTCAATGCTGCACCATCCTCTGAGCTGCATAATGGATTTGCAAGGTAAATATGATGGCAGTGTGGAAAGAACAAAGCAATATCATGACAGTCATCACACTTTTGAGTCAACACTGGGTTTTCACAACTGCATAAACAGATCATTCATTGCCAAAGTCAGGCAAGCTGTTATTCTCTAGGTTTACGATGCTGAAGTCACTTATCTGATCCAACATTAAAGTTGCGGGGAAAAAAAGTCAAAGCAGCTTGATGACAATTTTGGTGTTAGGATGA
This sequence comes from Corydoras sp. C115, assembly GCA_019802505.1. Taxonomy (NCBI): domain Eukaryota; kingdom Metazoa; phylum Chordata; class Actinopteri; order Siluriformes; family Callichthyidae; genus Corydoras; species Corydoras sp. C115. The sequence continues at coordinate 11,648,433 of JAFMOC010000007.1, forward strand.
GCTTAGTAAGTCACGTTTTTGAGAATTAGATTTTCTGTTTCTTTCTTTAACCTAGCCAAGTTAGCTTAATTTTTTTTTACTTAAATATTTATTTAAAAAATATTACTATGGTGCTTTAGTTGTAATGTCATTGTATCTGTTCCGAATAATTATTCGGAACAGATACAATGACATTACAACTAAAGCACCATAGTAATATTTTTTAAATAAATATTTATTATATTATATAAACAGACTCAGTGTAATTATAATTACACTGAGTCTCTTTGTAAAGATAGTGTATGACCATTGTAATTAATAACAAATGCAATTAGAAGCTCCCTCTCCTGTATTCCAAATTTAGACAGAAACAGTACACTTTCAAACAAAAATACTATAATAACTAAAAACTATTTTGTTTGTTAAAAAAAAAAACATTTCAGTGTGTTCAATGTCTTTCACTCATCTAGATTATACATACCAAAGATGAAAAAGATCATACAGACAGTTACCATTAAAAGTACAAGAAACATGATCTGTGAGGTTGTAGGGATATAGCAGTGCTCACAACATTTGTGTGTGTGTGTGTGTTTATTGTAATGGAACTTTACAATACACACCTGTTATTTATTTACAACTTTAATTGTCTTATTGCTTAGATACAACAGGCTCGCTAGTTTCATTGATCTGTATTTTCATTAATGGTATATAATTTTAAATGTTTTGTACATTGATACGAACATGAAGAGGTTACATGTATTATTGTCAGTAATGTCACCGGCTGGAAAATTGGCTCAGCCAATCAGATTTAAGGACCGGAACTACCATTTTAGAAATTAGAATAACATTGGCTGCATTAATTTGCTCTCTGCCTGTGCTTGCTGCAAGCTGCTGTCAGGCTTGCCCAGCCCCAGAACTTGTTTTTTGTTAGATGTAGATGAGACATGATGTGTCCGCCACAAGAAGCTATGTGGGCCATGTGCACTCCTCACTTCTAATTGGCTTCATCATCCCACCAATTGTCTTCTGACCAAAAGTGCAGGTCACCAATTAACAGGCACTGAGAGCTGCTGCTAGAAGATGATGACATAATTAGTTATGTGTGTTTGCTTTTATGTTCTATCCAGCAGGGTGTCTTACATTTAAAGACATGTTGTCGTTAACCATGTTATAGCAGCCTGTAATTAGTACTTTCATTTTAACAAATTTGCCATTCAACTGCAGGGTAACACAAAGAACACACTGACACAGAATGAGTCTCCGTGCTGAAAAGCATCTCCAATTAAAGAAATAAAAGTTTCTAACATAAATAACTTCCTGAAGTTGTGTTCCTGAACGGAAGCCATGTCTAGGTTTTTAGGTTGAAGGGCACAGGTCATGACAATTAGTCATTAAAGTATTTTAATTCTGTATTGTGGAATTTGTGCATAATGTGCAATGAATGTTAAAGGATCAACAAAAGTGTTTTCTTTGTATATCTAATTGAAAGAAAATAATCTTCATTCCAGAAACCACTGTAAAGGATTTTGAATTACTTTTTGAATTTAACGTGACCATGTTTAAAGCTGCTTTTCAATCATGACATTATGGCATTACACTCAAGCACTCCAGCTGTTTCAAATCAAATTCCAACTTAGTTTAATCCAATATGAGGACCATAACTTTTGAAAATTTTGACCTTTTCCAAGACACTCAAATTGTATCCAAAGAGCCCAGATTGCTCAACAGAAAGCTCTTCTATTGTTTTTAATGCATTTTTGATATGTTCCTGCTCTTTCTTGTTCTCCTCTTGATGCAAATCATCTTTTTAAAATGACATTGTCATTTTCAAATGCATTAGAATACTTAGTATGTGCACAATTTAGCTCTAGGACACATTTATTATAGCCTGTGCAAATCATTCTTTCGTCTGGATCGATTTTCCCTTCCAACATGCTCCAGTGGCCCTACAACTATATATTAATGTAAGTGGTAGAAAATGAGCTGTCTCACTCTTGTTTTTGGGTGTCTACATGCCTGACATGTGTTGGAAAGGAGGAAGGTTATTTTGTGAGCTGTAGTTATGAGGACAGGATAATTGGGAATGCCTTTTGTTGAAGAGTGAACATTCGTAACAGCACAAAGTGGGTTTAAACAAGCATCTGCACTAAACATGTGACTTTATAAACCTATTAAGATCAATTGCATAAGTTGGGAAAGGATCTAAAAAAACTTGAGCTGTGTTTTTTTGGGAAATTGGCCATGCAGAAACACCATAATGTGATAATGCTCATGGAGAACAAATAGGTTGGGGAAAAACGATGGTGTGAAACCACGAGTGCCTGGGCAGCAGTCAGAGAAATACATGTGGTCATGGGCAGACCACTTCTTGTGAAATACATTGAATTCTCTAAAATGTTATTAAAGTATGGTGTTTAACCAGCCATGACTGTCAAAACTCAGCTTAAACAAACATCTTTTTAAGAAGATTCAGCATGTTGCGTGGTTCACTAACATTGCTAACAGCATCTTGTACACACATTAATAGAGATTAGGAACTGATTCTGCTCCCTTAATTAAACATTGTTTACTAGGTAAAATAAAAGTAATCAGCCCAGTTACGCTTAAATGAAATGTTTGACTTGATTTTCATGTAAGACTGCAAAGTTTCCTCCACATTAACCGCATGGGTAATGAAAAGCAGACGCTCTAACAGTTGGAGTCATAAGGTGGGAGTCAGTTGGCAGTTGGAGCCAGGACTGAGGTCCCATCAGTTCTTGTCTCACAGATGCCAGACTTGGTAAACTGTGTTGGCGTATCCAAAAAAGTTATGAAGTATATTTCCTATTTGCATTTTTCATATTAATCTGCCTCTCAGCAAAGAAATCCAATTAAAAAAAAAGACTAAACAAAGATCACATCGTTTGGGCTTGACGTTTGCATGTGTGATGGACAGACTACACCCTTGCCTCATTTTCTCTTATGCCTTTGTCATTTCTTTTGTTGGACGGCTCCCATATTCATCTTCCTGACTAAGAATTATGAGTTCCCTGAACCATTCAAACATAATAAACAAAAAACTGTAGAGTCCAGTACAACTGTACCTTCACTGTACATTTCATGGAATAAATCTTTCCTCAGAGACTATGAAGTATCATTCACAATGGAAAGTGTAGCTCTACTAAATAAATGGCTTGGAAAACAGAAGGTTATTATGACTTTCCAAAGACAGATTTACCTATGCTTGTGCTGCTGATAGTAAATTGTGACATATCTCTAGATGGTATTAAATTGCATGCCTGAACTAAATAAGAAACTAAGTGAATTATTGTTAAAGCGCACAAACTCCTGTCAAACTGATGTTACTTTAAACAGTGGAATGGTTGGTATACAGAGTAACACAGCTCAAAAAATAATGGATCTGTGGGTTCCTGAGTGGTTCTGTGGTTTCAGCTTTACTTGCAAATTGAAAGTTTTGTTCCAGATGATGCCACAGCGATGTCAGGCATTCTGTTTGTTTGTGTATTCAGAATAGGATTATACCGAATCTCAGGGCACATTCACTTACACTATAATGAGTTCAGAACGTTGCATTTGCTGCCTTCTACTGCTTTAAAGGAACCATTATGTATGAAAAAGAGATTATTTTAAATATTTGCAGCCGAAATTTTTTTATTTGTTTAAAAGTTTACATACAAACTCCATTTTCAGAAATGTTGACACAAAAGCAGTTAAAATCTATTTTGGAATTCAAATTTGTTCAAATTGATTAGCAAACCAGAAAAAGAAAAGAAAGTCCAGAAAAGGCAACTTTTACAGTATGACTGGCACAATTAACAAAAAGCTCCATGCAGTGCATTCTGGTCTACAACTAGTTGGTTGGGTGTTCATATTACAGCAAGACATTTACCCAAGACATTCTTTTAGGTTATATTTGTAGACAAGAACAAAGTAGGTATTCCAGAATGGAATGGGCTGCATAGTCTAAAACCTAAACCCCATTGAGATAGGTCAGTATAAACTGAAGAAATGTGAGAAGGCATGGCAACCGACAAGTGTAGCACATTTATGGGAACTTCAGCAGCAATGGTAAAAAGCATGTTCTGAATGAATTCTGATTACATTATAGAAAGAATGCTTTGTTTGTGTTAAGCTGTTATCTCTGCAAGAGGTGGTTATGTTGATGGGTCCAAAATATAGATCTCATTTCGTTATCTTCCATTTAATCCTAGACTAGTGACTCCATCCATTATCCATCCATTATTTTCTGCTTTATCCTATATTAGGGTTGCGGGGGGGGGTTCCCCATGCCCATCTAGGGGAGAAGGTTTTGGGCGCTGGGCAGATACACCCAGGACAGGGCGCCAATCTATCGCTGGGCACACACTCACTTACACAGCCATGCACACAAACACACTCTATATGGAGCAATTTGGAGAACTCAATTGACTTGATCCATGTTTTTGAACTGTGGGAGGAAACCAGAGAACCCGGAGGAAACCCACGCGGACACAGGGAGAACATGGAAACTCCACCCAGATGGGGATTCGAACCGGGAATCCCTAGCGCTGAGAGGCAAACATGCTAACCACTAAGCCACTGTGCCGCCCTACATATATACAGTGGTGTGAAAAAGTGTTTGCCCCCTTCCTCATTTCCTGTTTTTTTGCATGTTTGTCACACTTAAGTGTTTCGGAACATCGAACCAATTTAAACAATAGTCAAGGACAACACAAGTAAACACAAAATGCAATTTGTAAATGAAGGTGTTTATTATTAAAGGAGAAAAAAATCCAAACCATCATGGCCCTGTGTGAAAAAGTGATTGCCCCCCTAAACCTAATAACTGGTTGGGCCACCCTTAGCAGCAACAACTGCAAACAAGCGTTTGCGATAACTTGCAATGAGTCTTTTACAGCGTTCTGGAGGAATTTTGGCCCACTCATCTTTGCAGAATTGTTCTAATTCAGTTACATTAGAGGGTTTTCGAGCATGAACGGCCTTTTTAAGGTCATACCACAACATCTCAATAGGATTCAGGTCAGGACTTTGGCTAGGCCATTCCAAAGTCTTCATTTTGTTTTTCTTCAGCCATTCAGAGGTGGACTTGCTGGTGTGTTTTGGATCATTGTCCTGCTGCAGAACCCAAGTTCGTTTCAGCTTGAGTTCACGAACAGATGGTCGGACATTCTCCTTCAGGATCTTTTGGTAGACAGCAGAATTCATAGTTCCATTTATCACAGTAAGTCTTCCAGGTCCTGCCGCAGCAAAACAGCCCCAGACCATCACACTACCACCACCATATTTTACTGTTGGTATAATGTTCTTTTTCTGAAATGCAGTGTTCCTTTTACGCCAGATGTAATGGGACACACACCTTCCAAAGTCCAAGTGGACAAGAGTTCCACTTTTGTCTCATCGGTCCACAGAATGTTTTCCCAAAAGTGTTGGGGATCATCAAGATGTGTTTTGGAAAAATTGAGACGAGCTTTAATGTTCTTTTTGCTCAGCAGTGGTTTTCTTCTTGGAACTCTGCCATGCAGGCCATTTTTGCCCAGTCTTTCTCTGATGGTGGAGGCATGAACGCTGACCTTAACTGAGGCAAGTGAGGCCTGCAGTTCTTTGGACGTTGTTGTGGGGTCTTTTGTGACCTCTTGGATGAGTCGTCGCTGCGCTCTTGGGGTAATTTTGGGTGGCCGGCCACTCTTGGGAAGGTTCACCACTGTTCCATGTCTTCGCCATTTGTGGATAATGGCCCTCACTGTGGTTCGCTGGATTCCCAAAGCTTTGGAAATGGCTTTATAACCCTTTCCAGACTGATAGATCTCAATTACTTTATTTCTCAATTGTTCCTGAATTTCTTTGGATCTCGGCATGATGTGTAGCTTTTAAGGATCTTTTGGTGGACTTTACTGTGTCAGGCAGCTCCTATTTTAGTGATGTCTTGATTCAGAACAGGTGTGGCAATAATCAGGCCTGGGTGTGGCTAGAGAAATTGAACTCAGGTGTTAAAAACCACAGTTATAGTATGTTTTAACGAGAGGGCAATCACTTTTTCACACAGGGCCATGGTGGTTTGGATTTTTTTTCTCCTTTAATAATAAACACCTTCATTTACAAATTGCATTTTGTGTTTACTTGTGTTGTCCTTGAATATTGTTTAAATTGGTCTGATGTTCTGAAACACTTAAGTGTGACAAACATGCAAAAAAAAAACAGGAAATGAGGACGGGGGCAAACACTTTTTTTATTATTTCTATTTTATTTATTTTTTTATTTTTTTATTGAGGAATAAATACATCCAACCTTAATGCATGTTATTATTCTTTGTATGCCAGTAAGTCAGTAAACACAAACTGTAGTCAATTATGACATGAGCAAGATGGTACCATTATTGTACCATATTATATACCTACTGATAGAAAATGTATGAACAGGAAACTTTAAGTCATCAAAGTTGTGTCTATGGAAACATTATCCATCCAGCCCACTCGTATATACACATGCTGTCTGCAAATCTGAAAGACATCCACCACACCATGCTGTTATTTCCTCTGTTGGAAAGCCAGAAGAATAACAGCACTATCTTCTCCATATGTAAAAAAAAAAAAAAAAAAAAAAAGGGACTGGATGAACTGGACAATTTCTCATCTGTCCTATGAGAGCACAATTTGGGACAGATCTTTAGCAGTGCACAGAGTTAAGAAGCTGCTGAAACTGCTCTGGCAGCTGGAGTTCTGTAGGTCAACGTGAGGGCATGGTCGATGAAAAACACTTTCAATTAGAGCCAGTGACTCACAATGTCCACATAAATCAAAGGACATGGCACATCATAAACAGACTGTAAAACTTTAAAGCACAGTTAATTGGTAGTGATAGCACCACAATTGATTTATGAGCTAGTACAAAGCAGAAAGATATGGGCGGTTGACCTCAGTGTCGCGTCACTCTTACTACACAAGTGGTATATTATACATTTCTGTTTGAAAACAAGCAGATGTTTTTTGAGGAGTTTTGTTTGAACAGTCATGATGATGATTCCCATTTGTGTTGCTAATGGAATGTGAGGGAGAGTGGTTTGGAGATTCTGCTGACATTTTTTCCCCACTGTATTTGGGCTATCAACTAAGCGTCTTCTAAATATAATCATTTAATCAGTTTGTGATTTGTGAAGAACATTTTTGGTATTATTACAGCAGTTTAGTTAATTAAACTAATTATTTTTATTATTAAAATGAGTTTTTCCAAATGCATTTATCTGTAAAAAAAATCTGGCATAATCCATTTTTGATGATTGATATTGTGAACTGCAGTTGTACATGAAAATGCAAGAGCATCGCCTTTCTTTTAAAGTAAATGCAACTGATTTTTAATTGGTGACAAGCAATTTTCAATGACGCACATTTAGATGGTACATTTACAACAAACCTAGTACCTGAAAAGTTTGTGTAAAATATTAGTTATACATATTAGTAAATATAATTTATCAGCTCAATTTTTTCAAAAAAGTCTACTGAGAAGAGTTTTTATAGACTCGCATACATGATAATACAATTCTTGCTGACAGAAAAAAAGTTAACCAACAGTACAAAAGTATTGGAAAAAAAATTGGAATACATATGATCACCTGCAATGTGTAAGCAGGTCATCTATATTTTAACTTTTAAGTGAATAATCACTTAAATGTTTTTTGTAATCTTTTAAAGGTCTTAGTCTCTGTTGTTTCTATTGTGTATTCTTCGATGGTAGGCAGGTTGAGTTATGCTAATGCTAAGTGAGTTGCTATTTCACTTCAAATACAATTCTCAGTGATGTTTTTGCAATTACAGAGGCAAAGACAAGCATGTCCCACAGCGCCAGTCCTCATAGTTTAATTACAGTTTAACTTTTCAGTTTTCCTCTGATGATTGTAAGATGTTGCCAGCCTAATTAAACACAGATGGCTTATTCTGAAAGGCTTCAGTGTGCACGCACATTGCTCGGGACTGTGCCAGAGCCAGAGTTTCGATGGAGCCAGATCATTAGGCATATTTAAAGTAATCCTCTCTCTGATTGTATCACATAACGCTAATTGTGTCATCATGATTTATATACACATGCAAATAAGCTCAGTCTCCTCTGTTACTGTTGTAACACTTAATTTAGATTTCATTAGCATGAGAGGATGTTGATAGAGATTTATCTCTCAATCTGCTCAAGGATAAACATATCTCTGACCTCAGGGACAGCTGGGCAGGAACCAAAGAATAACCAGCTTTACATTGCCTTTTTTTGACAGTCATCGGAGACAGTAACAAAAGATTTATAGCAACTAAGAAGCATTCAATTGTAGTTTTTGATAGGTGTTGGCAAAATACACTTCAACGCTCTAACATCATGCATAGTAAATCATGGTTTACTTTTTTACAGTTTTTTTTTTTTTTTCAATCCAAATTTAATTTATTATTTAGCTTCTAGTCAAATTTGCTTAGAAATTGTATTCACTTTCTTCTCTATATGCTCTAAGGTTTAGATTTTTCTTGTTAGATTTTTACATATTGAATTTTTTTTCATTCATTCATTATCTCCCACTTTATCCTCTATTAGGGTCGCGGTGGGGTTCCCCATACCCATCCAGGGGAGAACGTTTCGGGCGCTGGGCAGATAGACCTAGGACAGGGCGCCAATCCATCGCTGGGCACACACTCACTCACACAGACACACACACTCTATATGGGGCAATTTGGAGAACTCAATTGACTTGATCCATGTTTTTGGACTGTGGGAGGAAACGGGAGAACCCGGAGGAAACCCACGCAGACACGGGGAGAACATGGAAACTCCACCCAGATGGGGATTCAGCACACCGTGCCGCCATATTGTATTTTTAAACAATAATATTAATTTAAAATATAACTTCAACAATACACACAAAAAGCATGTTAGAGAAATTAATCACTAAACACCAGTATATTTGTTCATGTTTATTTTAAACAGACACCTGCAGAAATACAAAAAATGAAAATGAATTATCTATCTTTTTTATATGTACTTTTTAATTTTATATAGAAATTTATGGAACAAATAAAGTGAAATACAGTTTATTATATAGAGCTTTTTATAGCAGTACTTTAAAGTATCCTTACAGCATGCTACTGACCAAATCCACACAGAAAAAAAATAGAATCCAGGGCCCTCTTGCCGTGAGACATTGTTAACCGCTGTGTCACCTTTTGACCATTTATACACATTTAGGTACACATTTAAAGTATTAGGCAGACACTTTTATTAAAAGCTACTTACAGAAACACTTTGTTTTCTTCAGGAAGTCATGTAATCTGAAAGAGGTAGCCATAAGAGAATGTTGCTCTTGTTACTCTTGTATGAGTGAATCAGACACAGCATAATGTTCATCAGTAACACTGCGGGAATAAATATAATCCACCAACCAAAATGTATCCTCGCTAGCAATCTTTAGTTATGTACTCAGACTAACAGACTGACACAAACACAGCAACAAATAATTACTGTCTCTCATTTGAACATATTATGAAGCAAGACAGTAGCTATATATAATTAAGAGGATATAAGCACCACTGTTGTGTCCTGCAAGGGTACCACATACTGACATACCACCAACACACTGTTGTCACTTCAGTAATGAGGATTATTCACAACCCAAATGAAACTGGTTCAAAAAGATTTTAAGTTGGACTACAAAGTAAATCTATACTGTACGTGGCGCCAATAAAATGTGCATAAAAAGGTGCATAATGGAGCTGTGGTCTGGTCTAGCAAGAATGTCCTTGGTTTGAATCCCTGGTTGAGCAGACAAGGTACAGTCCATATGGAATTTGGATTCTTTTGGTTTCCCTAGTCCAAGAACATGCAAGGTGCAAGTGATGATCCTGAATTAACCCCCTGTGTTTTCTTTATACAGTTTTGTTTTAATTACCTCATGTTTTTATTAAGAAATTGTTGGGTTTTCTGCAGGAAAAAATATATATTTATATCTTTTTTTATGTCTTTTTTTTTAAAAGCCAATATATACTTAAAAAAAAAAAACATAATCGCATAATTTAACCATTCCCACACAGTACCTACAAGTACTAGTCAAAATATGGCTAAAGGTAAAATTACTGGTACGAGATTATGGAGGAGAAAAACCACAGTTAGTAATACAGTTTATTTCCCAGGTTCTCAAATTCCAAAAACACCCAAGTAGGTGCACTGGACATGATGACTTGCTCATTAGGGATGGGTTAGGGTGTCAGTACATTTGTGAAAGGAGATCTATGTATAGACTGCTGTCTTATTCAGAGTTTATCTCCACCTTACAAACTATGGATACAGGGAGTCCTGTACTAGAAGCAGTATTTGTTGACTTGCAGAATTTTAAGAGGAATGAAAAACTTACTTACACAAGGCTTCTTTGTGTTTGTTAAAGAATTATAGTCTGTATGAAAAGTATATTGTTTCCAGCACTTGGATTCCCTTCTTTTTGACATGTGCCACTCTGTAAAGATGATAAATTCTTGCCTCATTAGCCAGCGGTGTGGGATTACAGCCTGACAACACATTAATCACTCGCCTCTCTGGCAGGCCCTACTCGCAATAGGCATTGTTAACAAAACTTTTCTAATATGTCACTCTCCTCACTGACAGCCTGTAATGAATCATTCTGATTGACAGCTCTGATAGATTACACTATTTATGCTGTGTGTAATGAAAGATAGCGTTTCCACCTACTGTCATTCCTGAGATGATGATAGCCCACCTCTGAAAAACGTACAAGTACTACAGAGGAGAGAAGAAAAGAAAAGTGAAAAACAACAAAGACAGACAGACATTGACAAGAAATTGTGAGCGATACACACAGTGTTCTGTTTGTTGGTAGGTGCCATTTGGTAATGTAGCATATGTGTAATCTCTTATAATAGGGCCAACATTGCAGATTTGTTTAATGAATCACATCATTTATATACCAATATCAGAGAGCAGTTCCTAAATCTGCGTCAATTTTCATTTTTGCTGTGTTTAAAGCACCAGTATCATTAAATGTCATGTCATTAAGATTAACATTTAAAATCCATCCATTATCTTCCGCTTTATCCTATATTAGGGTCGCGCTGGGGTTCCCCATGCCCATCCAGGGGAGAACGTTTCGGGCGCTGGGCAAATACACCCAGGACAGGGTGCCAATCTATCGCTGGGCACACACTCACTCACTCACACAGACACATACACACTCTATATGGGGCAATTTGGAGTACTCAATTGACTTGATCCATGTTTTTGGACTGTGGGAGGAAACCGGAGAACCCGGCGGAATCCCACGCGGACACAGGGAGAACATGGAAACTCCACCCAGATGGGGATTCGAACCGGGAATCCCTAGCGCTGAGAGGCGAACGTGCTAACCACTAAGCCACCGTGCTGCCAACATTTAAAATTATTCATATGTTGTTTTTGATAAAAGTCTGTACTTACTAATGTGGTGTTTTACCTTTCAGCATTTATTATTAAAAATTGGTAGGAATTATGAAACTACATTCAGTTTTAGGAACATATTAAAACAGCCAACACAAGGATTTATTCCTCATACACTTGACATTAGCATATTCAAATAATAATCAGTAAAACTAGGTATTTGTTAGGTAATAACCACAAAAAGTGAATTGGAAATGATCAACTGAGCAAGTTGAAAGAAAATCACTATTTACTGAATAATTTGCGTGTAATAAGCATTTATTCAATTTATATTATTTTATAAAATAAATTGAATATTCATTATCAACTTCCGCTTAATCCTATATTGGGGGTCTGGGGGTGGGGGGGTGGGGGTCCATGCCCATGCCCATCCAGGGGAGAAAATTTCGGGCGCAATGCAGATAGTTTCACAGTCCATTCCATAAAGATTAATATCAGTCAATATACAAAACACATTTTAAGAAGAGTTGGAGTACTTTCAAAAATGCAAATAAAAGAGCAATGAAACGATTTTAATTTTATATGATTTAAAAACAGATGACAAAGTAGCATGTCTTCGTCTTGGCACTGGGGATCCCAGCTTCAAATCGTAATCTGGGTGGAGTTTCCACGTTCTCCAACTGTGTTTTTCTTGGTTCTCTGGTTTCCTCTCACAGCTTAAAAACAGGGATTCTAGGTGATTTGGTTGCTTCTCTTCTATCTAAATTGCCTTTCTGTGTGTGTGAGTGTGTGCCCAGCATTAGATTGGTGTTGTGATGTGTTGACCCTGCAACCGAAACGTTCATCCCTGAATAGACGATATATATGTGAAATACACTCTCTCTCTCTCTCTCTCTCTCTCTCTCTCTCTCTCTCTCTCTCTCTCTCTCTCTCTCTCTCTCTCTCTCTCTCTCTCTCTCTCTCTCTCTCTCTCTATATATATATATATATATATATATATATATATATATATATTTTAAAATCGCAAAGATTTTGCCAATTTAACATTTTTTTGTCGTGGCTTCACACACATCTCCACAATTACTTTTTTAACTTTGTTAGGTTGCCCTGAACAAGAAATCAACAAGAAATTGACATTGTAATCGCATAGCAAACAAAATTCTGCACTACATCAACATTGATTAGCATTACATAACTTGATCTGACTAAGAGCTATGTAAATTTAGCCTCATTAAGTTATGTAATTAAATTAAATTATTCAGGAGGGCTATATGGAATGTTAGCATTTCAGTTTCACACACTCTATGAATGGTAAGATGAGTAAAATTGTGAAATTAGACCACTAATTATCCCAGTTGAATCTTTGTCTATGGGTACTGAACAAATGCTTAATTAAATAAATAAGATTTACTCTAATTCAGAAAATGGAGGTATTTCACACGTCACTGGGTCAGAACTATTCTGGAGGCATGAGGCCAACCTGCTCAATTTTAGTCAGTTGTTTTTAACGTGAAAGGCTGATAGTTCTATGTATCATTTCTTTTTTTTTTTGCAAGTTCACATTGTTCATCATAAAATGTTTTCTGATGGTCTGTCTAGAAAAAGTATCACTTAAAAAAATGGATTTGAAAGGAGAAATATTCCATCATGCCACTGACAGCTAGTGAATTTTGTGCTTTTCTTGTGAGACAGCAAGCTGTCAGGAAATTAGTTAACTGAAGCATATTGTGGAGAGGCAGGTAATTTAGCCTCATTGATGGCATCACATAATGGGCCACAGGAGTCGGCTCCCTGACCTGCCACTGCTTTGTGTATAATGCAGAATTTAGTGGCATGCTCAATGCATCCTGTCAGCTGCAGGATTGGATTCTCAGCCCACTGTAGCTCAGCTTGCAACATATTGGTCAATTATTTCTGAGGCTGTCAGCCCTGGGAGACACTGTTATTTAGTGTGTGTTAACTTTGCATCATTAAGACACCATGCGACAGGGAGAGGCCCTCGTCAGCATTATTTATTTTGATTCAGCTGAGAATGGTTTGCCCTGTTATGTTAAGATAGAATGAAAAAAAAAATCATTGCTTCGAATAAAAATAAATAAATATATAATGAGATTTAACTGATTTTCATTTTTTAACTGTTTAGTATTATAAGAGAGATTCTGATATGCATTTGCTAAGAGCTTAAAGAAAGGACACTTTGTATGATATAATTATTATTACTTATTTATTTATTTGTTTATTCATTCATTAATTTCTCTGGACTGTTGAACTTGTCATCATGGCATCCATATAAAGAATTACCAAATATCAAGCTTTCACTGCCTTGTCTACATCGAGTGTTCTCTTTACGTTACTGAATTGCATTACTGAATTAATATTTCACCCTTTATGGGACAAGGAATCGAACAAAGTGTTTAGCAGTGTGACAGTATTGACTTTTATTTGCAATGAGTTCACTGGCTATTAACAGATGCAGCAGTAAATAAACATACTGCTACTGTCTGGAGAAAGTCAATGACTATTGCAACTGTATCAGTGCTGTAAACTGGTTTAAGAAACATCATTGGTGTGTGTTATTCAGCAGTGTAAGGATTTTTAATGTTCATTCGAGTGATAATGAAAATCTAAAGGGAGTACTGTGTATTAGTGTGTGACTGTTATCATTTGACAAAACCTAGATCCCTCCCCTTACTCCCAGGTCAGGAGAATGCTAAAATATATGTGTGAGAGGAGTAGTGGTTAGCTAGGCCTGCCCTAACAGGTAGATCTGACACCTCATCCTGTGTCAGCTCAGGCTGTACGCCCACAGGTGGAGTGGAGGGCTATAGCTTGCTCATCACTTTGACATCTGCACACTTGCGAACAAAGAATCCAGGGCAACAGGAGATTAACTTAAGACACCATATTAAATCATCTGTATCTGTATGTATGTACAAAGATGCAGCGTAAGGTAAACATCAGCAATATGTTCCATAGCTCATTACTATATCAGTATTTTTTTTTAAGTTTACTAGAATTATGCTGTTTTAAATTCCTGCTCTTTCTTCACCCTTTTTGTCTTATTTATTCAGCATTTCTTATTCAGCAACTTTTCACACTGTGCTAAGTAAGATTGAGGCAAACCCATTTAGCATTTAAAAAGGGAGAGGCCGAGAGCCATCAGATCAAAACAGAAAAGCCAGTTCTTTTGCTATCTCCAGGGTGAACTTCAGGCCAGCTGGGTCGAGTGACAGTCATACTCTGTTCCTCAGTTGATCAAGACAGAATGGGCGGTTGATTCTGATTACTAGATTGCCTGATTGTTAAATTTGTCTGTATGGGGCTGCGGTCACAATAGATACCCTCTGTTAACACCTGTCTACACTGGATCAAATTTCAGCTGCTTTCATTATAGAACTTTCATTATAGAGCACCTGACCAAATTTTTAATTCTTTTAACTTTAATTAATGTAACTTTTTTCAGAGCTGATCATTTTTTTGTTTTGAGAGTTTGAATGCAAGTAGACTGTTAATTAATAAAAAAATAAATACAGACTGACCTACATTATGCCATGAGTAACAAAATTTGATTTAATGACAGAATCAGTAATGTTGGACTAATGAAATTTCCATGCGAGCAACATTTAAAATTTACCAAGAATGTGGTCTGTGGGGTAGAGAGAAGTGCTCTTTGCAGGTCACACATGGACTGATATTAAATTAACAGTTTAAAATTGTCTTAAATGTCTAAACATCACCTTTTAATGAAATTGAGAGACCTAACCAAACCATGGACTTTGGATTCAAATAATAATACTCACATGCCTACTGTGATGAAGAAATGAAAGACACTAAAGACATGTTGGTGGTCTGTTTAATCAATATCAGACTGTTGAAACTCTAAAATAACAGATAACTGACTGCAGGCATACAGCTGTAGTTTGTTTTCTTCTTATTGTTTCTATTGTTTTCGATTGTCAAAATTACAATTACAAGCTTTTTTGTCAGGTTTATTTACATGACAGTTTTGTACCATAAATCCAGTAATCGTAGATAATTGTTTGAAATGTAGTTTTGTACATGAACATTCTTGATGAATTCACTACAGTGGATTTGCCATCTGGCTATAAAGCCAGAGGCCCAAGTTCTGTTCTTGCTGTTGGCAGTTAGGCAAGTGTATATTTAGATTAACCTAATCTGCACATAGTTTATGTCATTCCTTGGAATGATTTCATACTTATGAAGTAATAAATTGCTGCTCTCTGACACCAGTAACCAAAGTGGATGGTTTACCTTGTTAAATGATGGGATAGCTTTCGTCTTGTTTTTTTTTTTTAATTAACTGTGCACTGCTTAAGTACTGGTGATGTTTCTGACCCCTGACATTCATAGCTGCCTATTAATATCCAAAATATAACCTTCAGGAATCTGGCACTGGGCAGCAAGCTGACAGATTCATTGCACCTCAGCACTGAATAAGTTTGTCACTTATTTAAGTGCTTGAAATAAGTCCAGAGAGGCATAAACCTCCAACATTTTAATTCAGCCTGGACTGTGAAGCTGGAATCTATTCATATAAATGTTGGCTTTTCAATAATCCAGTCATCAGTAATAGCCAGGTTAAAGGCATTACTAGGACTAATTCAGCCATTCTGGTATTTGGATTATATTGAGGTTCATCCAGTCCTGAAACTTTAATTCTGAGTAATGTAACCTGAAAGATAAAATCATGACAGTGGTAAAGAAGACTACTCATACTTCCTGTGTTTTATGCTGGTGTTCTAGGTTCTGTTGTCTAAAGCTCATGTTACCTTAGAGGAAGCAGAGCACAGCTTTGTCTTGTACTAGATTGGACTTCTTCCCTGTGTTCTGCATGTACAGGGTATTGCATATGGTCTAACATGGAGACAGCACCGCTGCTTTGCTGACAGATGAGAGGTAGTGCGCTTTCTCTAAGGCAGGTGGTACAAGGAAACTTGCTTTTGACCAGGCATGACCTGCTTCCTGATCAGTTGTAGAGGAAAAACAACTAACAATGACCTACTGCAAACAATATCTTTTTTTTTCAAATAAAAAACAATGCCTTTAGTCAAGTTCTGTGACATGAGCCAAAATAGTACCACCATATCACCTGAAATAGGTATGCGTACGCATCAGGCAGCTAGTTATATAACACTGCATCCTCGCATTTGTCTACAAAGTGGCAGCATCAATCAGCAGGCTTGTTTAAGGTAATATGATAAGTGGCACATCCCACTAAGGCCCCTGCTTTCATCACACCTCAGCCCTAAAGCACAGGGGATCTGGCCCTTTTCTCCCTGTAAAGTAATATGCAACCGCTGCATCAGATAGCTTTACAGCATCCTGTCATAACTCATCGGATTTCCAGACAACTGAGAGCCTTTGTCATCTGCCTTCCAGACGGCTCTCCAACATGCTTTTTGTTTCAGCCCTAAAAGATAATGTGTCCTCTCTGTGGATTTATTTTGTTGGTTCTCGGAGCTTTGTATAAACTTGCTACAGAGAACTCACAAGATAGTTGTGATAAAAGTAAAGAATCAAATATATCTGACTAAGAAGATCTGCTACAGATCAGACAATAGCTCTGATCATGAAAAACGACTTTGTGCCTTTCATCAGACCTTTTTTTTGTGTGTTTTGAATGGCATGGTCGACTGACACCTATCTTGTGCGTGGGCTGGGTTGGAGTTGTCTGTCTATGTGAGACAGTTGAGAGGCTGTTTGTTTTCAGGCCGCTCTTGGGCCGGACGCCTCTGCGGAACTGCAGGCTGCCGTCAGGCTTTTGTGCTCATCGTGCCAGACATGACAGGCCTTCTTCTCTTTGGTGTTGTGAGTGAGTGCTCTCTTTGGCCCTGTGGGATACTCCGTCAAAATGGTGGCTACCCTTTTTTAATCCACATTCTACTGATCTACACATCAGACAGAAAATCAATATTGTATGTTCGAATATGAACTGGTAACGAATTGCTTGTGTACCACATTGCTTTGTCAATAATAATTAGAATTTTATTTCTAAAGCGCCTTTTTTCTTTTAGCAGTTAATGCTACTCTTTAGTTGTAGTGCATTAGTGTTAATTGCTAAATAAAATAATCACATGGTGGTAAAGTATATGTATATGTATTTTTTTTTCTTTTTTTAAACAATTTATGATGTCCTGGAAAAATAAGCTAGCAAACTGAGCAACAAACATTAAATAGACAAAATATATCAAATTATATCACAAGCTTCATGTAAGCTGTAAAGAAAGAAAACCTTTGAAGGGATGAGGAAAGCAATGATCTACTTTTAGAAGATGCTACAAACTAATAGCGTTACAATTCAGCAGTAATCAGTCAGACTAAAACATTGACAAAAATAAAGTTCTTAAGCCAAGATTTATTGACTAATAAAACTTTGTAAAGGTCAAGGCAGAGTTTTCCAAAAAGGCCTGGGTTTTAAATAAAGAACTGGTAAAACAAATAGCCTAACAAAAAAAACTCTATTGTTAAAAAAATATATTCCAATTAAGGGATATACAACAATACATTAAGGCCCTATTTTAGTGAGTCATCAACCATGTGTTGTTATCGTGCATGTTAATTTAGGGTGTGTCATTGTTCCTTTGCTTTCAGAATGCTGGCAAAATTGTGCATGTACTAATTCTTGTACATGTACATGTTTTGTTTTGGGCATAAACCAATCAGCATATCAGTTGCCATTGATTTTTACAGGTGCATGTACTATGTTCAGTTAATAAAAATTCATTAAAAAAAAAAATCCATATTAGTAAATTGACAGATGATATAATGAGATGATGATAATATGGCAATCAAGCATTTAATTATATCAAATCTATTTGCATTTAAAATAATCTTAATGGCTGAAGTTTAACAAAAAATGGTCATTTTCCTTTTTTCCCTTAGCTGGCCTCTTTTTTATTACCACCCCTATATTAGCTGCATCCATCTGTTTGTCTGTGTCTGTCTATGTGTAAAAAGTTTGCAAATGCTATTTCACCCACTTTCCGTTATCTGATAAGCTTAAACTTTTTGTTCATCGTTGATGACAACACATGAATCATTTAAAATAATAATAATTAACTAATAAGTGATAATTAATTGATTTTGTTTTCTATGGATAAATTGCCCATCTTCTACTAATTGTTGAACTTCACAAGCGTAATTAATTTAGGATAAAATAATTTAACATGATATAGAGGTGTTATTTAAAAGATATTTTGCTTGTTTTGCTACTGCTTTTGCTTGTGCTACTACTAGTGTGTAGCATTTGTAAAATTTAAGTCTCTTATCCTGGTTTCTTAAGCCACTAACTTAAAAACTTTTTTTTGCTGTTTGTTAAATGATGTTTCTTTAACCATTTAAGTTATACTGATAACGATTAAAGGTATATTTGGGCATAAAATTAACCTTCACCAACAGTTTAATTTGTATTCAAAGCCGAATGTGCCAAATTTGTGATTATATTGCCAAATGACTTAATGTAAAATTAAAATGAATACAATATACTATTCATGATCATAATAAGAATTCATAATGTACAATGATACAGGAACTCAAAAAAATGTCTGAGGAAAAAAAATATTTTGATATTTGACCTTCATGCACTTCGTCCACATTTAATGAAGGCCCTTCAACTACTTTAATAAATGTAACAAATAAAAAGCACTCAAATAATTTGTAAAAAACATTTACTACTACTACAATTTTACTTCATACTGCCATACACCCTTAAACTGTACATAAATTGCTGAACTACTGCTTAATGTTGAATGGTTTATGCAATGCTCTGATAGACGATCAGGTATGTGCACAGAGATTGCTGATTTGGAGGCATATTTTGTAGATTCATATGCTGCTATTCAGGTGATGTATTTTACAGAGGAGTCCATGGTTATTGCATCAATACAATGCCATCCCTCATTCTGAAATGCTACAAGAGTGTGGCTTCGTAGACACAAAGTGTGTATATGTCTGTCCTGCCTGCATTTCAGAACTGTATCTTATTAAAAATGTATAGGCCATCAGGAAGAAAAGAATCAGATGATGACGACCCCAAACTGTTGAGCAACAGTAAAGCAAAAATAGGAAAATATTCTACCTGTGAAAAAATACATGTTGTAAATTAATAATGTGTTTAACTTGTGTCAAAATACAATGTTTTAATATTAAATATATGTATTTTTATGCACAGGATATGATTAGACTCTTTACAAATTATTTTCATGGTATAAGAGCTTTATTGTGGATTTGTTCTTCTAAAATATCTTAAACGTATCTACAGTAACTTTCACATCAATAGGCACCAGATAAATAGGATTACTACTGAGTGTATGAACATAGATCTTATTTTTTTCTTGCTTTAATGTCCTTATGTGTACCTGATTCATTTATATTTTAGGTTTTGAATTTCACCTGAACATTTATAAACATTTAAATGGTTGACCATAGCAACCATGGACAAATTGTTCAAATTTACATCAGGACTCCCATTATATATCAGCAGATTTGATTACAAAACCTGACCTAAGCAGGGATTCTTAAACTGTTATGTGGTTGGATCATGTGATCAGGTGTTTATCTGAATGTACCGCTAAATCAACACAACTATAATTTAATTGCATGGAACAAATGCTTTGTTACACTCATAAATCCTATACAGACCCTATTTCTCTCTGTCTTCTATTATTTATGCGCATAAATAGGATGGTGTTCAGGATTATACTGATTAAATATAGATTTTTAAGGCCAAAAATATTTTGTTTTAGTTGTTTGGTGGTATCTAGAAATTCCCTCATTGCCTCACTACTCTTGTTTGTGCTCTGTGTCAGCATTCATGCCAACACTAACCGATGAAAGCTGCTGCTAATGAATTTAGCATCTGTGCTGCTCCTGTTGGGAGGCAGGAATCCGCTGGAAGAGACATGTTGCAGGAACTTGTGTTGTTGTTATTATATGGTGTCATGTTGCGTGCCCCAAGCCCCTGTCAATAGACTGCTGCCTCCAGGCCTGTACAGTGTGGCTTGTGACCTCAGTATGTGTCTGAAGTGCATGTCACAAGTCAGCCACTATGCTGTGGGCACACACTCTGATCCTTCACTCAACAACACAGCCAGATAGGCCATGCTCTCGCCCCTTGGAAAGAGAGAGAGAGAGAAAGAAAGGATATAAGAGCAGGATGAAATAAGGTAGCTCATGTGTTGTGTAAACATCTGTGTTTTACCTGTCATTCCGCCTGAGAGCTGTCTCATTACTTTTATCTCTGCTTTCAGCATTCAGCACCAAACCTGATCCTGCCTCTCCTGCTGTACATGCATGCTATTTTGTCAAACAAGCTTGACATTCTTCAGAGGATGAGGTGCTAGGCTTTTGTTAAACATGGTCGGTGGATGGTGATTTAAAGTGGGGTGGAATATTTTACATGGCGCACAGTGATGTGCGGTGTAAGCCTGCCCTAAGTATGAATGTTCACTGTGGCTCATGTCTTCATTGCTGGTGTTGTTTATACACTCATTAGCAGTCTTTGCTTTCCATTGGGCTCTCGCCCAGGAATATCATGTCGTTTCATCATTTTGGTCTCCTACTAATATCCAAAAAGTGCAAATATTGAATTCTTATATGCACTACATTAGACAAAAAGTAGATTAAGAAAGTAAAACCAATAGATTATAGATGGATAGATTAAGTGCCAATATTTAACATCTATTACATGAACAAAGGTTTAAAGACCAGTATCTAATTGTAGAACTGAATGTGTTCTCTAACTGTTAAAGCAAAATCTCTGACTTTTCTTCCAGATACTTTGTGTTACAAGAACCACAGAAGTTTTGAGTCCAAAGCACTTAACAACATAACATTTAATCAAACATGTGTACCACACACATACACACACAGGCTACTATATATTATATAATTTCTTGTTTATACACTTATTAACCATTTATCGAGAGTTTTTACAGCACCTCAATGACACATTGGGAGTGAGAATAGTCCATCAATAAAAATAAAGTGACACAAAACAGTTAAGAAAATGTCTCTAATTTTACATGGTAGTGCAATAAGGTAGATGTGTCTCATAGAGTGCACAGTTAGTAAACACAAAGCTGGTCCAATCAATATGGCATGTGGAGCTGATAAAATGAACAGTGAGGGTATACATTAGAAGGTGCATCTTATTAAGTGACCCCACACATGTATGTGTGTGTTAAAGGTTATTAGTGGTAGGCATTGTTGACAAGTGTAAACTGAGAAATATTTGATCAAAGAAATGCATACAGCTCTCTGACAAAAAGCATGCACAGTCAAACAAATGGTTGCCAAATACTAACTATCATTTCCAAATCTAAAATAAAGTATTCTTTAATACGAATGGACTACAAGAAGTTACTGAGTTACAACAAGTTACTGTTACTGTCCAACCAAAACAAAACATTACTTTAGATAGCGAAAAGAGTCAAATTGGATTAAAGAGCAGTGATTACTTCTGGTTACATCACTTGCGATTTCTGTTCCTTCGTTCTTATTCATGGTTCAGAATTTGTTTAATTTCAAAAACAAAAAAAACTATTTAGGTTAGTGGAGATTGAGTAATAATGTGGAGAATGTTTTCTTGGTGTAAACTTTCCTTTGATACCTGTGAATGTTTTTTTTTTGTGGTGATTTTTTTTTCATTGAACCTGGGCTACAGTAGGTCCTCGGCTCTCTCATGCTGTTTGTAGTTAGTAAACAATTGTGTTCTTACATAGACAGGAGGTTGGAGAGGCCCAATCTAACTGTTCCAATCTGACTGATCAGGATGTGTCATTGGTTGATCGTTTATTACATCCATAGAAGGCAAAAGCTAAAAATCTGTTGAATGCGAACAACACCTGGACTAAAGTACGTTTTGTTATATCCCTTTTACACCATTATATCCCTGGTGTACACCCACTGCAGTTTAGTAGCTGAATTTAAGGTGGGTGGGGAACAAGTGTGATGAATCATAAACCCTTCAGCATTGATGACACAAAAGATCTAAGCACATCTGCTGTTTTTGTATTGTTGGTATTAAAACAAAAGTCCTCCCACATAAGACCCTAAATAGCAGCCAAAACTTTATTATATCTAGAGAACTATGAGCTAAAATGACATGAAAACTGAAAAAAAAACAGCAAAACAAAAGGTACACAAATATGTATAACAAGAAATGGCAATTTTTTATCTGAAAAAAATGTATAACTTTACTTTTACTTAACATTTCCTCATACAAAACCATTAGAAGGCTGAGTTGGTAAAACTATATTTTTAAATCCAATAAGATTTTATATGTTTACATGATTTTAAGTGTCAAAGGTATGGCCCTTGTTCAAATTTGTGTAAAGGCAAAATCCCCAGTTCAACTGTATTGAAGAAAAGCACACCCTAACTCAACTACCATGCTTAAGAAACCCAAAATGCAGAAAAGATGGAGGCCCCCATATCACGAAGAATGCCCCACCAGGTCAAAGCATACAAAAAAAATTCCTGAGAACTTTTGCATCAACAGTTAAATCAATACCAACAAAGGCCTGCCAAATGGAACTTGTGTGGGTGCAAGGAGGAAAACCTCAACAAACCCCAATAGCAACAACAACAACTTAGACTCAGGCATCCAAAAGGCGAAAAAACACACAACACCCCAATGCTTTCACAACAGCAACAACAACAATAAAAAGAAGCAAATCTGGTCAAATGCACAGAAGAAAAATATATAGACATGCCAAGGAAAACACATTAGAACTCCGGCCAAAATCCAGAACACAGACAGTTCCCATGACATCAAAATGAGAATGAGCATAACAGAAATAAAAAGTATGTCACCTAGAGACAAAAGTAAAAGCAAACAAAACCAAATGACACAGATTATACAGTGGAATTGTTGAGGTTTAAGAACAAACTATAATAAACTCCCAACTTCTATCCATTACATTTAACCCTGTAATATTGAATTTAGTGGAGACTCTGTTAACACTGTATGCCTAAATATCTGTAAACAATATATAAATCATCATATACCTGGTCCAGATATGAGGTGTGACTATTAGGAGGGATAGCTGCATGGGTCGGAAACCACATTCCCAATACCCACTATCACTTGATACATGTATTGAAAACACAATTGTCTAAGCATTAAACATCATCCTAATAGCAATAACAATCTGCAGCATATGCAACTCTTCTATCACAAAACAATAACCTACGCTCCCTATATCGTATATAATGGGCTGTGATTTAAATAGCCAGAATCCTTTATAGAGTATTAACAAGAAAGTTATTAATACACACATCCCCAGCTTACAATACAAAGTACAACTACCACCAACCAGCACATGGTACACATTCTAACCTTGAGCTCATAACAAGCCATCCAGGACTTATAACAAATAACCTATGTAACAGTTTCCTATCATCACACCAAACAGCCCACAGCCAGTTAACTGCTACAATAATACAGCTCCATAGGAGACATATACTGTGACACTCTATGAACTATGGAATTAAAAAAAAAAAAACATTCAAAATGGTTCACACACTGAATCATAAGTGCCTGAACTTTGACGTAAAATTGATGATACTCCTGTCATTTTTAAGAAGGTGATCATATACCTTGACATGGCCTACAATATTTCTCATATTAACACAATAAACACAAGAAAGACACATCTCCAAGGTTGAAGCATATTGAAAATGGTGGGTGGTTTTTGGTGCAGCTAGGTATAAGATCTTTGGGAACATTTAAAACAGGGCGGGTTTAAAAAAGATTAAGGTTCAATTTCGGATCTGGGTGGCGTTTTCTCCCCGTGTTTACCCCCACAGTCCAAAAACATGGATTCAAGAAAAATTGGATCTAAATTGCCCCTCTATAGTGTGTGTCTGTGTGAGTAAGCATGTGTATTGGTAATCTGTCCTGGCTGTATCTGACCATAGTCCGAAACATTCTCCCCTGGATGGGTATGGGTGACTCTAGTAGAGGATTAAGCGTAAAATAATTAGATGAGAAATTTAATCCCAGGGAGATAACATTAATTAAATCCCTGCCTGTCATGTTCTCCATCAAAGTGTTTATTAAAAACTCAAATAAAGTTAAAT
Source organism: Corydoras sp. C115 (assembly GCA_019802505.1). Taxonomy (NCBI): domain Eukaryota; kingdom Metazoa; phylum Chordata; class Actinopteri; order Siluriformes; family Callichthyidae; genus Corydoras; species Corydoras sp. C115. The sequence continues at coordinate 11,672,904 of JAFMOC010000007.1, forward strand.
AAACAGCACAATTTCTAGATCTTAGAGCATTTGTAGGGGGAAAAATTAAACATGCCAATACATACATCTAATCATTATTTTGGTTGGTTGTTATAAGAGAATATATAAGAGAATGTTATAAATAAATCCACTACTAAAATAAAACCAGAAGTCACAGTATTATATTTCAGCAATTCACCATTTTATTTAAGGGGTGAATAACTAGCTGAGTTTGCCATTAATCCATACAAGTTTTTTAAATGTATTACAGTTGTCGCTGTCTTGTAATGCTTCAAAAGTGACTGTTAACATTAACATTACACAAGTGTTTAAATAGTTTTGAACATGTATATCTATGGTAATGTTTTATGGGCATCCAGCATTATGATATTGTATTTGGGAAGGTTATTTTGTATTCCAGCTAGTGGGTGGCATACAACTAGTCTTTTAAAATAAACTGTATTATTCTATTTTATCATTTTTAAGTGCATTTGCATATGTTTGAACTGTGCAAACTTGGTAACATGCACATGGTAACCAGGGTTTCATTTTGTTCTTTTTAAAGAGATAGTTAATTACAAATCAGCTGTTAAGGACACTTTTGTCCTTCTCCCTTCCACTTCATCCTTCTTCTATCTACCCCTTTGTCGAAGACAAGGCTGTGCCTCCAGGGGCAACATCACTTACCTTCTGACATACTGGATGTGATTGATGAGTAGCCTCAGGCACTGAAGTTGACTTTGTCAGCTGCTCATAATTTATACATCTCATCTCTGTCAGAAAAAAACAGAAGTGTGGCATATGGAAATGAAAACATAGTTCATGGTTAGGCTTTCAGTAGCATGCAGCCTGGAGAGAACAAATAAAAACACTGATGTCTATTGCAACAGAGCAAAACTGGCCTGAACCTGACTACCTCTGGTTTTCTATGTCTGGTTTTACTGGACAGTATAAACTGAAAGACTCAAAGTCTTTGCTGAATTTTTTTTAACGCAAAAGGCAATGTTGTTAATACTTTGTTGATGATGATGTATTGTATTTCACAGTGACTTTGTTTTATTGCCTTGGATTCATTACTGTGTGCTTTCTAAAATTTTAAATGCAAAATTACCTTACTGATGGCACACTCGATTAAGAATGTATTAGATAATTATTCATGCAGTATTACTGCAGTTGATTTAGAGTAGGGCTTGATTAATTTAGGTCGGGTAAGTATGTAAGAGCATGTGTTCAAGGTTAATATTAGACAAGACTGCCTAACTAGGAGTAATGTTTAACATGATGAATGATCTTAGGTTTTTAATTTCCATTTTCAGCTGAACATCTATCATATATGTCAGTTTAGTCATCCATGGTCTCACTTTTCATTTGCTATGTCACATCACAAAAAAGAGAAAAGAATGACAAAACATGAGTTTGTATTTTCAATAATGAAAAATTAAATAGCAAATCCACATGAAGTATTCTAAAGAACACATTTCACCTCAAAGGTTATTCCTCCACACTGGAAACACTGACTATCTTATATTTATATACTTATATTTATTTTATTGCATTAAGTTTTCCATGCACATGCTGTATTAATATTTGCTGAAATCTGAGTGTGTATACATATTTACATATACAGTAGCAGTCGAATGTACCCTTTTTGTCCCACTTATCCACTTGCCTATTTTATTAATTCCACTTGCAATAAAGATAGACTTTGTAGTTCTACAATTACAGACTGTTCATGGACTACAGTACATACTGTGTATGTCCTCTTTATTCTGTTCTCTAATGGTCAGGACCCCAATTGTAGCACCACAGAGCAGGTATTATTTGGTTGGAGCATTATTCCTATCCCAGCAGTGTCACTGAGGTGTTTAAATAAAACTACAGCAGCACTGCTGCACTAAGGGGGATCCTCACCACATCAGTATCAATGCAGAACTGATAATAAACAATACACCACCCAAATTATACCTGTTCTCTGAAAAAAAAAGAAAACAGTACCACAAAACACAAAAAACATGTTCCACATTCTATAATTGTAAAACTACTAAGTCCATCTATAGGGTAAAAAGAAGGTGCGTCTTTTCAATGGCACTTTAGACTGTGAATGTCATAAAATGTTCTATAACTCTGCGGAAAAATATATCAGAAGATATTTAGCTAAGTCCTTGCCTGTTCTTAACCTGCCTGTGAAGATTTTCTTTCACCTCACAAAATAGTTTGGCACTGGATTTGGATATGATTAAACTCCATAGGAATTCAGAATCTTATTCAGTGGAATGGCTACATTGGGAAAACTTTTAGGCATAATGAACCAGATCAGATATGTGGGACATGGAATCAAATGCCTGGACGAGCCTAAAGAATCAAAAGAAGACCCTGGCTTTGGTGCGCACCACTTAGTTTCTTGTATGCACCAATTACTATATTGTAAGCAAGACTCTAGTATCTGGTGTTTACCACTTGGTATATAAATAAAATAAAAAATATTAATGAGTGACTTTGTAAGTGAATCAATAAAGTTGCTGAAAATTGTTATTGCTTGCGATGTCCTGGCAAACCTGCTTGATTTGGAGCTTATGATCTAATGTTACAGCACATCACCAACTGCAAACTGCATCAATATCTAAGTAACTGCCTGTTTGCTTTTGAATAGCTGAAATGAAAGAAGCGTTTAAAACAATAAAGGTAAAATTTGTCTTCTTTTCCTGCATTGCTGCAACACTTTGTTCCGTAACAAGCTTCAGTATATTTCACACATCAAACCTGTATAGTTAGCACAGTGCATTTAATAAAGTAGTTCTGATTCAAAAACCCTTTCCTGCTATTGATCTTTAGTCCAAGATAAAAGAACTTCACAAAAATCATGCATTTTTCATTCAGCAAGTTCAGTTGCAGGCTTTGCATTTGAATGGCTTAAAGCTATACTTATGAATGCTGTCTGTTTTGCTCTATTGATTGTGTGGTGGTGTGTCTTGTATATTGGAGACACCAACCCCCTGACGGCATTTTGCTTTGCTTTGATCAAAATGTTGGCTTTGAGCAGGGGTAAAGAATCAAGAAGATTAGGCTCTTTATGTGGTGTCGAGAGATGGTACTTGTAATAAATAATTTGAAATTAACTTTGCGTTTGAAATGATTGGTTTGGATCAAACCATGTAAATGTATATTTATAATGCCTTTCTAGTGTATTATATGGACTACGAGATGCAATATAACAATGAGAATGTTATATAATATAAATTTTACTGACATTAACTATAAGTGATGCAAGGCCATAATTGGGAATCTATATTGATCAAAATTATACAAAAAAAATTAATAGGCTTAATATGGAGCCCATCCACTTTAATTGATCTGGAAGTGTTACCATGTTGGAAATATGTAAAAGTGTCTCATATTGTACATTATAATTTTTCCCAAAAAATCATTATTATTTATTGTAACATCTTTATGCAAAGCCAAATCTGTTTTTAACTATAAGATCACTGCAGTGATAATATTAATATAGAACACGTCATCATCTGAATGATTTGGAGAGTTTAAAATTTACAGTATATAAAGGCCATAAATAAATTGTTCAGTTTAAAGTGATATGTGCAAATAGCATTAGAAGCAAGAATCTACATTAAATAAAAAATTGTGAAAGGTAAAGGTTTTGAAAAAAATCTAAATCATAATAGTGTGGAAATAATTAATATAATTATTACTATAATTACAATTCATTACTGTATTTTATTTGATTGGAAGCGGTCACAAGGTTGATAGACATGGGAAGAAAAAGTTTTTTGCTCAATCACTATCATATTGTCTTTATACAATAAAACTGATGCCAATAGGCAGTCTAGTTTAAAAAAAAAAACTCTTAAAAGTGTTGTTTGATGTCTCAGAAATGTATGTGAATCTGTTGCGAAAAGGTGCTGTTGTTCGGCTGTGCCAGAACAGCACATCTGTCAGAGATCATTGTTCCATTTCAGCTTTTCTCATGTCCAGAGGAGGAGTTTAAGAATAGTTCCCACAGGAAATAATTCCAGAAGTGATGTTGTGGTGATGGTAGCTGCTGTCATTGTCAGGTGTTAAATAACACTTTTGACCAAGGACAGCCAAATGACAGAGTCCTCTCTGTGAGAATCTAAAAAGAGGAAAAATATAGTGCAGAGAGGCAGGAAGGACTTCTCAAAGAGCTGACCATCAGCACCACGCCGAAATGTTTGGCAGCACACTACTGCCATGGTATAATTGGAGAGAAAACATATATGGGTGCAAATAACCCCCTGTCAGTGGCATTAAAAGGAGTACGCTTGATGGTTGAAAGAGGAAAAGAGACAGAGAGAGCAGGGGAAAAGTGGAGGCTAAGTAAAAGGCAGATCAAATGGAAACATGGTGTCTGTGTGAGTGAGAGAGCGAGAGAGAATAGTGCACATGAAAATACTTTAGATAATTTGTAGCTGGTTGGCCATGTATGGTGGTTGTGAAAACAAAAATCAAGCAAATAGATGTTTTATGTCATTTTGTGACGCTGTTATTATTTTTTGACATGTTTTGAATATGTTCACAACTTGCATGCTAAAAGGCAACCAAAAGTAAAAGTTCTTATCTAATGGAGTGTTGTGTAGCCTTAATAACACATAGCCATGACATGCTCAATCAAAGCATGCTTTGTTAGCAGATTGCACCCAGGTCAGTTGCAGATGGATTACAATGAAAGATTGCAAATGGGTATACTAATGTTTAGAGTATTTTTGTTCACAGTATCTTGAGGTTACAACTGCAAGGAAGTAAACATTGTTTTCTTGTTTGAGCCTGGGAAGACGGATTGATCATACTGGGTTCTTGATAATGTGAATCAGGTACTCCCAGGCCAAGGGAGGATCCCCTGCTGTGCCATTTACCCATGCCTCAGCCTCTATTTGTTTAGCTGCAAAATCACTCTTTAAAAATAAGCCGTATTTGGCACTCCTTGCCGAGGGAAAACTTTTGGCTGTGGTAATGCCGGGGATGGGAGGGGATTTTTCAGGCTCTTATTAGGTGTCTCACGTTTTAGAATGCTGTTGCGGTGAAAGCTCAAGCTACATGCATATTTAAAAAATAAAACTTGCCAAAATAGTTCTGAGGAGCTTGCAGAGCAGTGAAGGGTTAAATAAAGTCTTCATTAGCATTTAGTTAACTTTCTTTTCTTTTCTTTTCACAATTTTGTTCCAAAGCAGCGCTTGTCCTGTTTTTCATGGGCAGCTGGAAGGCTGGTCATTGTTTGGAATTAGATTGCTGCTTTAGTTCAGGGCCTGCCCTCATTAATCATCCTCCAGACTATAACACCAGAGCATCCACATCATTGGCTTTTGTCGTGATGGCACCCTGTTTGGTGGCTGGAGGAAGCCTAATTATTAACTGTTAAAATGACAGTGCACGCTGCCCCGTCAGGCAGACTGAGGAGAAGGCCGTGAAACAACAAAAAGCCACCTGACCTATTTTCTCTTCTCCTCTTGGGTTTTCAGAAAACTTCGTCCTGTTTTTATGTTCCTCCTCAATTGAGTATCGCATGCCGCTGCGCTCTGGGGTAGATGATAGATGGCATTATGTTTCGTTTGAGTTTGACGATGGCAGGAGCTGTTTTCCTGGTTTGTTTCATGACAGGTAAGAGTAAGACTGAGTTGATTTGGATGTGTAAACGGTTCATGCCTCAAAATAGATGCATGCTGCTCGCAATTAGTGCTTGATTCATCTGACAGTCGTAATTTTACACTAGGCGCTCTCATTTAAGCAAGGACAGTATTGTCTCCTCTCAAGCTCCAGATGGTGTCAAAATAAATTCATAACATTATTTAGGCAACAGAGGGCCCATCAATCATATTTAATCCTGACCTAGCAAATCCAGACATGGAGGTGTTTCAGGTTAACATAATGTTTGAATTATTACAGTGTCCTGATAACCTTGAGACAGAAACTGGACTGCTGAGTGGAGGACTGCTGGGAAACCTGAGCAGAATCTCCCCTGTGCAGAATGACAGTCTTTGTTATTTGTCTTTTGACACCATGGCAGACAGCTATCAGGAAGAAAGAGAACTCACTGTGAGGGGGACAAAAAATGAGAGTCAGACTCCTCCACCCCACCCTCCCTTCTTCCTAAGCTTGAGATCCGCGAATAATGAAAGGGATCAAGTTTCTGTCACTGTCACAGTACAAACATAAACTTTTCTGGCACCTAATAAATAGACAGCGTGGCATTGTTTTCAGAGCCAGACAGGTGTGTCTGGTACACTACTGATGGCTTCTATTATTCTGCTGGGAAAGCGTGTTTGCTTTCTTGTCATATATTGTCACACATCTCTCTCGTGAGAGGAGGCTGGCTTGAAAGATGGCCAGTAGTAATTATACACATGCCTCCCATCGCTGCCATGTGTTTTGTTTGTCTTCTGCTACCAGCCAAACTGTTAACTTGCACCCTTATGGCACGAGCTACAGAGCGCAATGATTGCACGTTGCTATGTTTCCCTCGTTAAGCAGCATGTTGATTGCAATCTTGTTAGCTGCCTCAGCAGTAAGGAGGAGGCGTGGAGGGCTGAGGGCACCAGTTATTCATCGCTATGGAACAGTTAAAAGCCCTGATACTGGCGCGGGCGATGACATTATTTGCACCTGAATGGCAGGTACATCAACATCTCCTTGTAAGTGTCTGAAAAGGGAGACAGTGGAGTGCTTTGTTCTCTGCACAGCCCACTTGGGACTTTGACAGGCTACTGATGGATATTATCATTCTTAATGTCAGTAAATAGCAGCATGGCAGAGATCTGCTTCCTTTCAGTGCTGCCGCCTTCATTTATCTCTTCCCTGCTCTGTCAGATCTCAAAAAGTCAGTCGGAAGTGTGCGAGGGTTTCCGAATGAGGGCATCATCTTGTTCTGTCCTGTGTGAAAAGAGGGCTTTGGATCAGCTTGGTAGTGGGCTCTGTCCTTTTTCAGATTTGTTTGGATAGCTTCTGATAGAGGTCTGTCATTTCAGGGCTTTGTGTGCCACTTTTATTTATGTAGTGTAAACAGTGTGCTTAAGTGATACACTAGAGAATGGGGTTTCCAGGTTGAGCAGTTCCTTTCATATAATGACAGCACTCTTTTATCTTTTGTGCTCTGTAAGACATTTTGTTCAGTTTAACCTCAGGGATGGGGAAATGCTGAGTGTAAAAGACTGTGCTGGATAATTTTGGAAGACTCCACTGCCCCAGACACAAAGCCAATTTATTTTCAAAGCTCTGTTTATTCTTTTTTCTTGTCTGCACATTCCAAAAATCTGTCATCTGTACCAGTGAGCTTTCTTCTTAATATGACTATTTCAACTACACCCCTTTCAGTTGGTAAGCTCTTCTTTGTATTGCCATTTTAAGAAAACTACATTTCACTACTACTCTGCCTATAGTGGTTTAACTCCGCAAACACATTTAATGGTGTATAGGCTTGTTTTCTGTTTCTTTCTTTCTTTGTAATTTAAGGAACAATTTCTACTAAAAAAATGTACTTTACCTGAAGCCAAAGACTAAGCTTTTTCCTTCGATTAAAATTTTATAAAACATATTCTCATTCTGCAGAGTAAACATTTAGACATAGTAAAAGATTTTAGTTGTTTTTCTTGTCTGGTTTATGTCCGGCTTAGACAGACAGACAGACACATAGGGCTGGGCCTGGTAGATCTTTCGTTCCTCTGACCTTTATTATTTGTTCCCTTTCTTTTTAAAGTTGTAGGGTAGAATGTTGTTTTTTTTCCAGAATCAGTGTGCTAGCTCACTATGGTAAACACTTTTTTTCATTAAACTATATTTATACATTTATCATAACCACTAAGTACGATGGCTTAGTGGTTAGCACGTTCGCCTCTCAGCACTAGGGATTCCCGGTTCGAATCCCAATCTGGGTGGAGTTTCCATGTCCTCCCCGTGTCCGCGTGGGTTTCCTCCAGGTTCTCCGGTTTCCTCCCACAGTCCAAAAACATGGATCAAGTCAATTGAATTCTCCAAAAATTGGCCCATATAGAGTGTGTATGTGTGAGTGAGCGTGTGCCCAGTGATGAATTGGCGCCCTGTCCTGGGTTTATTTGCCCAGCGCCCGAAACGTTCTCCCCTGGATGGGCCTGGGGAACTAGAGGATAAAGCGGAAGATAATGGATGGATGGATATATTTATCATTTGCCTTAAGCTGATTTTGCATTCGCTTTTTCCACATGGTTCTTTGTTTAGTTTGGTCAGTTTTTACATGCATTTTTTTTACAACCGCTACTATTAATTTGATATTGATTGTTCTTTATACATTCTATATTTGATTTGTATTTCCATCTCAGTAACTTTAGTACTGTTTGATTAATCATGAGATATTTCGGAACAATAATGGCTGCACATTGTAGGTCAGTTTCAGTTTAATAAATGTATCCTAATTCAGACTGTGTTTGGGTTTTTCATCATGCGTGTTTTGGAAAAAGATGGAGAACCATTCTGAACAAATTACACACATACTTTAACCCATAGGGGTATATAGCAAATAACTGACTTGGATGTATTTGGTCCTAGAAGCAACTGAAGCATTCAGAGGGAATCCGTGTAGACAAAGAATATTTAAACTCCATACAGCATCCATACTCAGAACTTTCTCTATCCTCTTTGCTACCATGCAAAACATTAGGTTCAGCAGATGAAATTATGTGACCTTAGGAAGTTTTCTATACTTAGAATGGTCTTGGCTCATTAAACAATGACTGACTTGATATCCTGGATTAGATTTGAGAATTCAAAGCAAGGTTGATGGTCACAAATATATTGGTAAACAAGGTTCTTGGCATGCACAATATGACAGTGAATATACTAACAAATAATACAACTTTTCCATGAATTCATATCACTTTTGTTTTAAAACTCAAGAATTCATAGAAAAGTTGTATTTTTCTATCTAGTTCAGTTAAAAGAAGGCAGATATTTACTGGAGTAAATGTTGGTTGCATTACATAGTTAGTGTACAAACAACAGCAGGGGCTCATTTTGGTGACTCATAAACTCCAGAGCAGTATGGATGCTGGATGTAAACATAGCAACTGTAAGTTTTAAATTAAGACATATCACTGTAAGCATAGTCTAAGTGTATGACAATAGCACTTATCAAATTATAAGCAAATTAAACAATAGTAATGTTTACCACTGAAAGAAGGCACGGGTGAAACTCATTAAACAACAAACCAATAAGAACAGGAACAGAATATGTTTGAACAAAAAGAACACATTGGCAAACAAACACTAAAGAACGGGAGAGGCCAGAAATTGTCTCATCTGTTACACACATCAGGAAATTTATACTGTAGTGAGTATGAACTAATATAACACTAAAATTTTGATTATTTGTAGATATTTTATACACGTATTATTTTATTAATGAATTAAATGTGTTCATAATTATAAAGTTTAAGGTTTAATCATATAATTACTAAGCTTGAGATGATGGACAGCTTGTAATTTTAAAGTGTTTGGAGATGTAGTAAAAAAACTCTGTAGTGTGACAAATACTGTCTTCATAGATAGCAGACAGATATATTCAGTTTGTTGGACAGTTCAAGCATGATTTTCATAAATAGCTATATGCAATGTTTAATTTAATACTTAATACTGTTTGTGTTTCTATTTGCTACCATTCTCTCTCTCTCTCTCTCTCTCTCTCTCTCTCTCTCTCTCTCTCTCTCTCTCTCTCTCTCTCTCTCTCTCTCTCTCTCTGTCCCCCTCTCCTTCTATCCGACCTGTTTCCTTAGCATTAAGGTGACACAAGAGCTCATATCCTGTGTGAAGATGATAGATATGTCATATCTGTAAGAAATGTGCTTGTCTGATGAGCTTCTCAAACAGACAGTGCACATGACTCTTCCCAGATTGGCACACAGGCATTATCAAAGAAGGAATCTTTCATGAGCAATTATGGCAGAAAATAAAGGTGATGAAGTGTGTTGAAAAGAGGAAAGCAGTGGATCAAAGGGCCCCTGTGAGTTCTGATTAGAGCAAGAGAGCACTGCTCGTCTTTGGGAATTCCACATGTCTGCCTGGTACACTGGCAGACAAGATAATGGACGTGCTGAGTGACGGAGACTGATAATGAATGTATCTCTTCTAAACTAGTTTGGTACGCTTTTGTAGGATTTGGACATATTGACCATTAACTTACTAATGTTCTAGTGGTGTAAATTTTTAATGTTCTTGTTGGAGATTTGTTAGCTTATTTATTTTTTCTATTATACATAATAGAAATCAAAGAGATGAAGTAAAGGAAAATAAGATTTATTTGAAAAATATTCTTATCATAATTAAAATAGTATCAAATTATCTTACAGGAAATCAATTTAAACTTTTATTTTTTAGCAAATAAAAACATTGTGTTTTTTTTTTATTTGTTTGTGTCTTCTAACACTTAGCAGCTACCAACCAGAGTAGTTTTCTTTGCAGCGTGTCATTTTTTGGAAGTGCACTAAGACAAAATCCTTCACCCATGTCTGTATACATGGGTTCACTGGCACACATGATTGGGTAGTGTTATTGTGATTGATAAAATATAGAAAGTGTGCAGATACACAAAGGACAAAGTGCCAATCTATCACTGGGCTCACTCACTCAAACACACACAGACTATATAAGCCATTTTAGAGCAGTCAAATCACCTTGAATTCATGTTTTTGGACTGTGGGAGGACCCACGCAGAGAAACTTCCCCCATATTGGGATTCAAACCTGGATCCCCAGCACTGAGATGAACATGCTAACCAATAAGCCATGGACAGTTATTTCTTGGGTTCATTTTATATTTATTTCAGTGGACCTCTTTATGTAGAGTAGTTCAGGACTCAACTGTCGGCATCAGTCTGACTGCTGAGAATGGAAAATGTGGCCACTCCTTTAGGACGTCGACTGATGGCTGTTCAGACAGCAGAAAGCTGAGATCGATTGACTGATGCTGTCATTATAAGTGTTCAACCATGTGGTGCAGCTTCTCTGAAGGTCACCACAAGAACCTGTGAAGAATGGTTCTGAAGCTCAACGTGGATAAGTTTCATCTGTCAGAGTATTCTGATTTTGTTTCTGGGCTGTTGGCAGTGTTGTGTTCACATGCTGTTCTTCTACAGCTTGTCAATATTTGGGGGAAAAAAGCAAAGTAGTTTGGACTGCATTCCTTTTGACAAACATAAGGGCAGAGGACTTTTATGAGTAGTCGTCTCATTATGGTCTTCAGTGGGACATGACAACATGCTGTCCAGTGTGATCACTCTCATCTTAACTCCTGACAGCTTTAATAAAAACAATTTACACTTCTCTCTTCTACATATCAAAGGTGGAAATATTTGATTGGCATCCCAAAAAGCATTCAGTTGCTCAATAAAAAGGATGACAAGACACGATGCTTATTTGATGACTGCAATACAAAAGTGGAGTTGAATTGATCCAAATCACATCCTTGTCAGACATAGAAACATTTTTCTTTAGTTTGATTGTCAACCAGTTTGAATTTGAAAATCAAATCTGTAACTTTGCAGAAAGCAGAATTTCGGATGCTGAAAGTTATTCTTCAGAGAAAAGAGCCCAGTCATTGCATGGTGTCGAAATGTGCTTAATTAAAAGTGATTAGCATTTACAGACATGCACACATCATGTTTGCTAGAAGAAACACAGTCTGCTATATAAGTTTTAAGAGGCTGACTTCCTAGGAGTTTGTTTAGAAAGAACTGTAATATTCTTCCAAATATGCAGAGTGAAGTGTTATTTTATAATTGTATTATTAAATAAGATTCTAAAATAAAATCAGTTGCGTGACACAGTGGCATAGTGACTAACACTTCAGCGCTATCTAGGTTCAAATCCCGATCTGGGTGGAATTTCAGTGTTCTTCTCAGGGTTTTCCATTGTATTCCCCACAGGCCAAAAACATGGATTCAAGGTGAATTGGCTGATCTAAATTGCTCTTATGTCATGTGTAAGTTTAAATAAAGTGATCTATTTTGCCCAATGTGCTTACACACAGTACCCATCTCTGCCGTGAAATACATTCAAATACACACCCTGGTGAAGTGAGCACACGTGCCCGGAGCGGTGGGAAGGCTTGTGTACAGCACCCCGGGGGGCAATTGCTCAAGGGCACTTCAACCATAGTACTTGGTGGGACCGGGGATTGAACATGGGACCTTCAGGTCACAAGGCTGGTTCCTTAACCACAAGCCTACGACTGCCCCAATTGTGCGTGTGTGCCCAGTGATGGATGTATAAGATAATATCAGCTCACACCTACATATATAATATTATGAATGAACAAAACTGGATTTGAAAACTGGAGCTCTATAAATGCAATAATTACACTAATCATCTCATCTTATTTATTTTATTCTATATTTGCAGCAGTTTGCCATTGCTATGTGTAAAATCTAACACAACGACTTCCCAAGTTATACACTGCATTTATAATTGATTATAGGAACTTTTACACATTGTACCTACATACTTTTATGTTATCTGTTTCTAAAGTCCACTTATTGACACTTATTTTGTAAAAGGACCTTTTTAATTAGGATAAGGGTTCTGTGTAGGCCAGTCAGTACACCAAACCCATTGAACCATGCCATTCAAGATCTTGCTTTGTGCACTGGGGTACATTAAATTTGGAAGAGACAAGGACCTTCCTCAAAGTGTTCCCACAAAGTTAAAAACTTACACATGTCTAAAAAACATGGCTAGTTGTTTTTATACACTTTTGGCAATGGGACTGATCCACATATCAGACTTCTCTAATATGAATTTTGGTTTCTTTAATCCTTAACTTGTAATGAGACACAAAATTACTTATTACTTATAAAAATTACTAATTACTTATAAAAAATAAAATGTAAAATGTGATAAAAGAACATAGGCCTCTGAAAAGTGACCCCACTACATTTTTTAAAGTTAAATCCTTAACAAGATGTTGTATTTTGTAAAAGCATATATATTGATTAGTGTAAGGTCATCAAATTTACAATGACTAGTAACTTTAGCTTTAGGAGAAAGCATAGTATTAGCATAAAAGGGAAATTAACTTAAGTGAAACTTAAATGAGGTACAAATAAATCACAATTGTAAATAGTGCAGTAGTCACGGTATAAATATATAAAAAAAAATCATAATCTTTTTTTATTTTCATCTTTTATAGACTAAGAAAAAAGCCTGAAGTTTAGTGTCCGTCGTCTATGTGTGTATATACATATATATATATATATATATATATATATATATATATATATATATATATATATGCATAATTATCCTGGAGTTATAGAAAAGTCATGTTATGTTTCACTCCTGCTTCCTGCCACAGAATCATCACAATAACGAATGCGTTGGCTAGTCCATTAAAATTTGATTGGATCAGTAGTGAAGCTCATCCCCAGCTGTCCATGGCTGTGCGGTCTGTATGCCATGCCCCAAGCTGCCCTGAGGAGGAACACAAACTCATGTACCTCAAACAAATTCTCCTAAAAAACCTAGACCACTCATCCCTACACTGAATTACATGCAGTCCAATCCCCATCCTGACTTTCTATTTTTATAGTGCTGGTGTTGGGTGGATGAGCAGTGAGTAGTGTGCAGCAGGTTAGTGCTCAGGGGGAGTTTCTTGGCCTGGCTGGCCCGTGTTTGAAGTGAGCCACAGGCCGTGTGAGCAAGCCTGATCTGTGCTCAGGGAATCAGAGCAGCCTCTCTGCAAGCTCTAGGCCACTGCCATCACAGAAACAGCAGCTGGGCGAAAAAATGGGGGGAAACAAGAACCAGTAATCTTAGATGTTCCTTCCTGATGGCTAGCCCCTTGCAGGACATATCGACATCAAAGACAGTAGATATGTCCTAGAGAATGCAAGTTTGTCTAAAGAAGACCTGAGAGGAGTGATCTGTTAGTATATGAAAACATAGCAGCATAGTGATGTTTGTTTGACAGATGTTTTACTCTGCCAAATGATTTAAATATTTTGAACTGAAATAAATTTCCATTAATTATATTAATTTGGTAATTAAGTCTATTTTAAAATGTTCCAAATGGAACAGTATTTCATGTATGTTAATAGCCCTCTTAAATAACTATTCTTCAGTTGATGACTGACACGGTCTTCACAGTGAACTGAGTTTAACCTTTCCAGATGTGGACTTTGGAGGAAAAATGATAAACAGGTGTCCCAGCCATGACTAAGTCATGTTTTGCTGAGCTGTCCATGGGTTCTTCAGTTCTGTGATGGTTGTAAATTGTTGCTTATATCACAAAACAGCAGGACTCAAGCAAGAAAAAAGGACTGGTGTGTCAGTGTGAGGTCTTAACCAAAGATATGTTTGGATACAGATAAGCTTGTGCTTGACAAGAAATGCTTTTCTGTCATGTTACAGTAGAAGAGATTACATTCAGGGATAGGACACAGGACTCACTGCAGCCACATGCAGACACTGTCCTACATTTAGATTAAGAACCTTTAAGTTTACTTTGGTTTTTGGAAGGGTAGATTTATCAGATCTGTACATGCTATGTCAGTACTTTCTGCTTTTAATGGTTGTGTTGTGTGCATGTTCTGAATTCTGTAGTGTATAAATCATTAAGCCACAAACATGCCAGGGCAAAATGCTAACTAAAATGTCTTCAATGCTATATCTTTATAAAGTTATCAAATTATTATTATTTTTTTTGCAGTCTTTTCTTTCCGATAAAATTACCATAATAGACAGACATAGTTGTACTGCATGTACTAAATAGTTTGACCTATCACAAAATGACAATCAAACATCATTTCAGCATTTTCATTGGTTTAAGATAACATGTTAACTATGACAATGCAATTATATTATGGCATCAGCAACAGTCTGGTTGCTTTAAATGTGTGTGTGTGTGGCGCTTGAAATCATTGTAATTCTCTGTTGGGACAGGTTCAATTCCTGTCCCACCAAGTACCATGACTGAAGTGCCCTTGGGCAAGGCACCTAACCCCAATTGCTCTCCGGGCACCATGTACAGATTGCTCTGGGCATGTGTGCTCACTTCACTCATTGTGTGTGTATTTCACTGCACAGATGAGTTAAAAGTGGCAGACAAATTCCTCTGTGTACAAGCAAAGAAGACAAAATCGGTAATTTTATCACTTTATCAAAGGGGTTTTACAGGCGAAGACATTTGCACCTGTATTCAAGATCACATCTCTGAGCAGTCAGGACTTGACATTTTGTTGCGTTTTCATGGTGAAGCACATCTGTGTTAATCCATGCCATTTGCTCCCATCATGTATCAAGCCTGTAAGCAAAAAAATCTTTTTTTTTTCATTTAAATAAATTATTATTGATTGGATAATGATCAGCTTTGAATATGCTACAGTGTAACTGTTTTTCCTTAACTCCTGACTGGCTGTTCTCTTGTTTGTAAGTCAATTTGGATAAAACCTAAATGTACATGTAATAATGAATGCAGCACATGGCCCCAGTTATGGATTAAAAAAACATACATACATCCATTATCTTCTGCTTTATCCTATATTAGGGTCGCGGGGGGGGGGGGTCCCCCATGCCCATCCAGGCGAGAACGTCTCGAGCGCTGGGCAGATACACCCAGTACAGGGTGCCAATCTATCACTGGGCACACTCACACATACACACACTATATGGGGCAATTTGGAGAACTCAATTGACTTGATCCATGTTTTTGGACTGTGGGAGGAAACCGGAGAACCCGGTGGAAACCCACGCGTACACGGGGAGAACATGGAAACTCCACCCAGATGGGGATTCGAGCCGGGAATCCCTAGCTCTGAGAGGCGAACGTGCTAAGTGGCTTACGTGCGAACGTGCTTAGTGGCTTAACCACTAAGCCACTGTGCTGCCCGATTTAAAAAAAAAATTTTTTTTTATTGGTTTAGTGTTGTTGTTTTTTTTAAGGTTGAGACAGCGGACATTAAGCCACTACTTTACTGGTCCACTGGAGGCAGAGTGCCGTAAGCCACATTATTGAAGAGCAGGTGTTGTGTAGCAAGCCTCTACACTGCTGGCCATAAGCTATAAGCCAAGTAGAGTCAATAAGCCAACTCACGGCTTGTGTCAGTGTCCGTACAGAGTTTGCTATGGAATGGCAGCAGACAGGTGTGAGTATATCTGTATTCACAGGCAAAGGATTTTGGAGGATGGTCTAGTGTCAAGTAAAGCAGCAAAAAAGCTATTTCTTCAGGAAAAGTACAGACTGACATTCTGCAGGAAGTACAGAACTGAACTGCAGAGGATTATTTGAAACATCTGAAAAAAATGATCGTCAAGAGATGAAAAGGTCAATGCTACCATGAGCTCTCCGTCATGCAAACATTTCAGCATCCTAAGACCATTCATCAATGGGCTTACCTATAATTCTGCCTAAGTAAACTACCATGAATAATGGAAATATGGCATGAAAACATCCTCCAAGGGCAACTTTTCTCATCAATCCAGCAGCAATTTATGAAGAACTAAGCTTTATTAAGCATGACGGAGCACTATGACACGAGTCAAAAGCAATAATTAAGTGGTTTGATAAACAGAACCCAGATTTCAATCACATTAAGAACTTAATTCCTAAAATGCAGGTGGACAAACAAAACCCTAAAAAAATTCATAGCACTAATTAGGCAATAATTAGTTCCCTTTGGTCTGGTTTTGCCCCCATAAGCAGATATTTATCAAGAACAGTTTTGAAAAAATACCTTTTAACACTTTAAGTATTAAATCTGTACACAAAGTATAGATGTTTTTAAAAATAAAGTTGTTGTTTTGATTTTTTTTAACTGCATTATGCCATAGATCAGAGATGGACACTTGACTTGCGTATTGAGTTTCACTTAAGTTGCCTAGAAATAGACTTCTGACTCAGACCAGTCTAATATAACTGAACAATAAGATTCGGTACGTTATCTCGGCACTGTGTGCAAAAACTATAAACAAACACTTTGTGTGTGTATAAGGTGCTATTTTCCGTTCCTTATTTTGGTGATTTGGGTGCTTGTCACGGCGGGAAACTGAAGAGAAGCACTGAACGTCTACAAACGCTGCTGGCCCGCCTTCTGCTGGAGAACCACAGGTGATAACTTTTTTAAATCCTTGGATATAACTGAATGTTGGAACAAGATTGGAACGAGCACATCAAAAATGGCATAAAGCATCTGAAAGGTCTGTTTAGTTTATGTTAGCCAACAATACAGCTAATATATAAAATACTTTTGTTTTCTATCTTCAGTCCTTAAGCTTATTCATAAACAACTGTTGTTCACTTAACAATGTTGTCAATGTCACTTAAAATGTTTAAAAGAACTCTAAAAGGAAGTTTCATGCTTTTTTTAAAAAAATACTCCTGACTCATGACTTGACTTGTAAACATCTCTGCCATAGAAGCATTGGTAAAATATCTAAAGCAGCAGAAAACTTTGTGAAGACTAAAAACTGTACCAATCCTGATCTCAGAGAAACACCATCCTTCTAAATTTAGTCTCAATTATTATCTACCATATCTGCTTTAGCTAATTAATAACCTGTAAAACATTAATGACCAGCAGAAGCTGTGGTTCATTTTGTTTGGTTGACTTTATATTTATCCTTTATGTTCAGGTGCCTTTTTAAAAGCCTGTGTTCTGCTACCATATTCCTCTTAGAGAAATGATTCTTCCTTCCTGACAGCCTTCAATAAATGTTATATTTGTTTGGTATTTTTATTGCATTTATGGTGCTTAAAGATGCTTTTATGTCACATGATGTGGCTATTGGATTGTACTTTATATCTCCAAATAGCACATAGTCTGAACTCTTACTGGGCTTGAACTGGGCCGGGGCATGACACTGGCATGGGTAAAAAAACTGGGGAATAGAAAATAAATAAGGGAAGAGTAGATATCAGCCATCCATTATCTTCTGCTTCATCCTATATTAGGGACATGGGGCGGTTCCCTATGCTCATTTGGGGAAAACGTTTCAGGGGACACCAAGGACAATCTATTAGTGTCCTCACTCACTCACACACACATACTAAGAGTAATTTTTTTTTTAGCAATTTACCTTGAATCCATGTTTTTGGACTGTGGGAGGAAACCCACGCAGACATGTGGAGGACATGGAAACTCCACATTAGGATTCAAACCTGAATCCCCAGCGCTGAGAGGCGAACATGCTAACCACTAAGCCACCATGCCGCCCATTTGTTAGATACCTGTTTGTACATACATACATACATAGGGTGGCACGGAGGCAATGTGGTTAGCACGTTCGCCTCTAGGCACTAGAGATTCCCAGTTCGAATCCCAATCTGGGTGGAGTTTCCATGTTCTCTCCAGGTCCGCGTGGGTTTCCTCCGGGTTCTCCAGTTTTCTCCCACAGTTCAAAAACATGTATCAAGGCAATTGAATTCTCCAAATTACCCCATATAGAGTGTGTTTTTGTATGTGTCTGTGTGAGTGAGTGTGTGCCCAGCGATAGATTGGCACCCTGTCCTGGATGTATCTGACCAGTGCCCGAAACGTTCTCCCCTGGATGGGCATGAGGAACACCCCCCCCCACCCCCGACCCTATTATAGGATAAAGTGGAAGATAATGGATGGATGGACATGTACATGACTGTACATACAGACACACACATACACACACACACACCACTTGTGTAGACTCTTCTCTTAATTACTGTATGATTAAAAAAAACAAGGTAATTTAACTCAAGTGCTTGCAACCAATTCATTACCTTTCATAGGTGGGCAGTGGGAGCTCACTCTACTCTTGTCTGAATTAGGTTTTCAATCTTAGCACTTGAGCTGTAACATGCTATAACACACTCCCATCAGGGAACTGCCTCTGAGCTCAGCACTTCAGCTCCTTTAATTTGCACCTTAGCTTACCTTTAATTGTGTATTGCTTTGCAGCAGTACCCAAGGCTAGATTGCTGGGAAATGGATTTTGACCTGACCTCTCACATCCACTTTGAACAGAACTCTTGGGGTTTTGAATGGCTTATTTGAACATTTATTTTCCATTCATGTCTCATATAGCATTTGACTGATTGTGTTGTCTCGCAATATAAAAGAAGCAATGAATGAATAAATAATAGGATGTATCCATTTGTCAGTGACTGTCGCATTACCTTTACAAGATTGATTGCTGTGGGTTGAGATGTTCCCTGGACCAGTAAGAATGTAGTTTAGTGGCTGCTTAGTGAAGCAATTCTTCAGCAAATGTCATGGGCCTGTACCCTTACTGTCACACCATTAAGGTGACATCATTATGCACACAGCCTTTCCTATCCTGAAAAGAACAGAATTATTCTTGTTGAAAATTGAAGTAAATTGTTTAGAAACATTTTTTTGTGGTAGAGACAGCCACAGACCAATCATTTTGTTATGCTTCAGGTATGCCATATAAATGAATACCCTTTCTGAATACTTGTAGGAGAAGACCTGGTAAATAATTCATGAGGTGGGCACACATGATTGTGCACAGTTGTTGAGAGAGATCAGCTGTCGGGTGGCAGCCACACCTGCTCTGGAAAGATGTGGGGCAATGTGGCAGCCTTCGTTATGCCCCGGACCAGACCTAGTACATTCACCCACCCATGACTAATATATCAATGAGAGTTGAATCGAGGCACATGCGTGATTGGCCAGGCCTGTTCTCCTACAGCAGACTGTTCCTTTCCGCTGCTCTCTGACACTCCACTGACATGCTCTGAACTTCAGACCAAACGAGACATGCTGATAAAGACAGCGCTGTACACTAGATGATGGGCCGGCTCAGCTACATTGATGGACAATGTCATGTCTGTCTAGGATGGTGTGACAGGACCTCAAGGTCTGTGTTAGACAGCAGTGAGGTTAGGCTCTGCTGTTTCAGGAGTGTGTTTGGCAAGTTGTTATAAGTTGTCACCATAGCTACTGCAAAGTGTTACAAACATGATGATCACTCATACATAAAATAAATAAGCAATATTTTAGATCTATTTATCTACTATAAATCTACTATTTAGCTAACCTTTCAGATTCCTGGTCTTGCTTGAAATATCATATTAAAGTAATGTACATGGGTATTATTAAAAGCAATACAATGCTGGTATAGTGATGCTGACTAATATTTTATTATTTCATATCATCAGATCTTTTTTTGTTTTTTATCATCACCACTAATGTAAGCTCTTAAAGGGGCTCTTAAATGGAATGGCATGTAAGATACTGATGGGTTTATTTCATGTGATGCCCAAAACACACCCATGAATCACGATGTCACAATAGCAAAGACACACTGACACGCCCCATGATCAAGCTGCGTGGCTCACTAAAGTTTTCTAAAATGAAGCCTCTTGAGAGTTCTTCTTTCTGAATGATCGGGTTTGGCAGTAGCTGATTATGCCTGTTGATAACATAATCTTCTAAATACTTTATTCAATTAGAGATATATACACACCCAATATACAATATACATAAAACAGGACCTGCTCTAGGTCCTGTTTTACTGAAAAACTTGAAAATCTTGAAAATGACAATGTGATTCATGGAGATGTTTTGAGTGTCACAAGCAATAAACCAGTCAGCGCCCCACTTGCCATTCCTTTTAAGAGCCTGGTGCAGTCTGACTTTGGCGAGTTTCTATTTGAACTGTGCAGTGAGATAATTGCATGTAAATTAACATTTAAATAGTTTGAAGAATACATTATCACAAGCCTGGGTCAAGTGCCTAGTTAGTTAAAAGTCTAGATGTTGTTTGAGAAGAATAAAGCATAAAATGTTTTTTTTTTGTCTTTTATTTTTTCCAATAACAACTTTAGTTGTTCCCAGAGATATGCAGTAAAAATGTCTTCTAAATATTTTTCATGTAAAATTAGTTATTTCAACTGAAGTGTCCAGAAATTTGTATAACTTTACACAATGTAAGGTTTTTAATAGCTTATTTTGTGTTTTAATATGGCATCAAATGCATTTGGTTGTGCAATATATAAATGATGACACTTATAGTCTTACCCAGGTTAGACTCCATTAAGTAAAGCAGCCTGTTTTCACCAGATGGTGGGCATTTAATTATGTTACAGAATGTCCTTTTTAAATATGTTTCTGTTGGAGAGCTGCACCTGATGCTCATGATGATGATATACCTCATTGCTTTGTTGCATTTACACAAAAAGCTTCACATGAATGCTTGTCAGATTGTGTTGTTACCTGTCTAATTGAAAGGGTCTAATCAAACATGACCTAAATAGAGACTCAGGTTCTCCATTAATTGCTCTCTGTGACAGAAGTTCAGAGTCATCATTTGCACAAATTAATGAATAGGTTAATAAAATAGACTGGTTTAATTATGTTTTACTTTCTGGACTGTTAATGATGTCAGGGTAGTGCAATTTAATAATATACTCTCTGTTATTAATTATCAGTAAGTGAACTTGTTTAAATGATATTTTACAGCCTCTTGAAGAAGAATTACAGCTAGAGGCACTGTGGTGATAGACAGACAAAGGCCAGGGCGAATTATCATAAACTATTAGCTTGTTTCTAAAGGGTTTTATGTTAATCTTTTAGTGCTTAAGTACCCACCAATTAACATATCAGGAGGAGCTGCCTTCCAGCAAGGCTTGCAAATTGAAGTGCTTGGATAAAAAAGGCATTCAGATAAAAACCAAAGGATCGGCATGCTATCGCACTGAAGTGTACAGGAATTTTTTACGTGCGCGAGTGTGCATGTGATCAAGGAGGTACAACGATTTCATTATCTCTCATGGGCTGTGACATGAGATGTCTCTTTCAGAGCCCTTTGCTTTTGTCTGGCGCTAAAGCAGCCCGCTAACAGGCAGTTGAATGGCTCTCATAGTCGGCACCATCTGATGAAGGAACACGTTTACATATCAGCCCACCAGCTTGATATGCAAATAAGGCATGCCGATCGGGCCACAGGGAGATATAGCTTTTTTGTTAGGGCTGCACTGCCTCGTGTTTCTTTTATGCTGAACACAGCTGCATCCACTGCAAGGACATGGACACCCACCTAAAAATCTGCCTGCTTTATGTTGGTTTCAGCAGTGGAATATAATTTTAAATCAAATGACATGCATGATTAATAGTATAAAGAGCAGATTGGATTTTCTCTTATGTACTAAAGAAAATGCTTTTTCTTTGTCTCAATGACTATGACTTCTAGAATTCTATTATTAAAATAAAGAATGTGCAATTTAGATATACACTTAAACATTTTTTTGTCTTCGTCTTGAAACAAAATTTTACAAGTTTTAAAATACAAGTTTTAAGACAACTTCTAAGGGTTACACCCTGCCACACCCTCTTTGAAAAGCTGAGGACACAGTCTTGATGGATGTGCCATCCAGACACCACTTATTCTTTTTCTTGTTTTTAGCTGTCCCGCTCATTCCACTGTCCACAGAGCTATTGTTTTGGCGGCCAGTACGGGAATAAAACTTGTCTGTGTTCCCTTTTCTATGTAAATACGGTCGACATCATTGGACTGGACCTTTAGGCATGATGAACACATTCGCCTTCAAACTAAATTCCATTGTGTCAGGCACTATAAGTTATTGCACATGATTACAAAGCTACCAATATAATAAATTACACTGATGGACAGAATTATACCCAGTGCTTCCTGCACTCCCCAATGACGCACACTAGCTTAGTGCTCTTTGACAGCAGCCTGTGATATAGCACCAGCAAGTAGGCCAAGAGGGAAACAGAAAACATTCATGGGAAGGCAATGGCTGAGACTGGCCCGCCGCCTGGTTTATAAAGCCCTCTTATTCACCACTAATGTGCCACCATTAAAAAAAGCAGAGGGAGGCATCTCACATGATAAAACAGCTTGTTATTTATTCCTTAAGAAGATAGTTCATCATTTCAGTGGTGGAAGGGATTTGCTTGACACAACGGTTAGTTAAAGTGTAGGGGGAAGAAAAGGGGGTGGCTAACATGGACCAGAGTTATGCCTTCCACATTAAAACAAATGTCTCTGTTGTTGACGTGCCACGGGCAGAAGCAAACAGAAAGAATCGGCAAAAAAGATGTCTTAGTGCTGGCATAGCCATAGCTAATCTGTCTCACTCAGAGACAGATTAAAGGCAAAGTCCAGTAAAACAAAGTTGTGCTGCCTTAATCAGAGGACAGACTGCCAGTGCTATAAATAATTAATGACGCTTGGCTATTCAGAGTCATGAGTAATATTAGGGAACATATACTTTTAAAGCAAGGCCTGTAAGCCAGCCCAGGCTTTGTTTGAAGCAGTAAAATAGCAACCTATGAAAGGCTACTCGACAGGGATTGTTGCATACTGTGTTTTACTGTGTGTAGTGAGTTGGAAGTACTGATTAGGCTGCACTGGCGCTTCTAATAAAATTAGGTTATACATTTAAAGAATAAAAAATCAAAAGGTAAGCTTTAGGTATTAATATAAAGCTATTTCATTACACATAAATGGCAGGATGTTTATATCTTTTATGGTTTTTTTTATTAATGCATGTGTGGTGGGCATACATAAAAATACAACTATCTGTTAACCTCTGGAGCCCAAAAAGCTGTTGTCTTTTTATTTCATATATTATTGCTTTTTATAGATCAGGAGCTATAGACATGTTTTTGTAGGTTTGAAATGCAATTTCTGGATATTGTAACGTTTGGAAACATTTACATTACATTTACATTTGGTCATTTAGCAGACGCTTTTATCCAAAGTGACTTACAAGGTGAGCACAGGGTTAATCACAACATCCCTGGAGCAATGAGGGTCCTTGCTCAAGTGGTAACTTCAGTGGCCCTGGGATTTGAACCCCCCACCTTCAGATTGATAGCCCAACACCCTAACCACTGAGCTACCGTGCCCTCAAAGGAAAGGGCATCCTGTTTTATTTTGGCTTAGTAAAGGGACTTTTGGTGTAAATGTGTCTGTGTCATTAGCTCAACATGAAGTCATGGTATATTTGTGCCGCTTCAACTAATATATTTAGGCATCATGATTTATCTCCTAAGAAGCTAAAATTCATCTAAAACGTCCTGCAAAGCTATGGTGTAGGATTCACTCAGTAATAAATGACTCTAGGCAAAAGAAATGCCCTCTGCATTGAGATGAATAATTCACTTTGATAGACCCTTAAATGTGTATACAGTGTTAAGAACAGTCAAGGTGTTACTCTGTTATCTCCTGTCTTGCTGATGATGGAGAACGTGAGACTGGCTGCTTCCCCGGAGCAGCAGTAACCTTTATTTCTACACCAACCATCAACTGCAGGCCTCAAACATAAATAAGCTTTATGTAAATCTGTCAGCACCTAGTCAGAGCTGCAGCTCCTGTGTAGATATTGGCTTGTCTAAAAGTCTATGACTTAGTTTAAAATCATTCATTAAACTGACCCACATTTAATGCAAAATGGTCCCCGTTCTTCTATTTGGTTTGTACAGGCGATCAAAAGTCCAGTTCTAACTTAATTAATTGCCCGTTTTTGTTGACAAGAAATTTATACCCTAATAATTTGCGGGACATAAATGCAGTGCATTGGAAATGAGATATCCATCATAGCCTTGTGTTCTAGCAGCTGCAGCACAGCTAATATGAAAGTATTTCAGCCACTGACAACCTGGCTGTTTGTGCAGTCAAGATTATATATACCCACGATCCATTGCCTGCCTGAGAGGCGCTCATGGAGGTCTATGATAACAAAGAGTTTGTGATTTATGGCTTGCTGTGAAAGCAGAACTTGATGAGATTAAACAATTTCATAGCACAAGTGTTTCTCAGACCCTCTGATTTGTAGTTGTGAGCCGATAGTAAATCAACTTTATATATCTGAAAGCCTGCTCAGCAAAGGCGTGCAATTACTGTTTAAGACAGCTACTTTTTATTTAATTTTTATCTAAGGTTTGTCTCCTTTATTCTAGTGCCTGTCAGCGAGGCACTCACCTTCATAAGTCCTTCTGGCAAGGCGGGGAGAATGCTGGGAGGTGCTGGTTCCTCTGCTGAGCACCTTGCTCCCCCAAGCTTTTTACACAGCAGAAACCCACAGGAGCCATTCTCTTCACCCCCAAACTGCTAGTCCCGTTATCCTGTATGATTAAGAATAGTGAGATAAATGTGTTATTGCTTGTGCTCATAAAAAGGGATATTCTGTATTCATGCAACTCCACAGAATTTCCGGTAACTGCATTGGCAAGTAATATGTAAGCATGTGAAAACAGTGAGGACTTGCTGTCATCCAGCTGGACAAACTATGCTTTTTATTTTCTAAATTATTGCTCATGAAAATCTCATTCATTTATAACTGTTACATTTTTTGTGTGTTTACATGTGTTTACTTGTTTGTAGCTCCCTGTTACAAAATCTGTTCAAGGTGTAAATATTGAGCTCCTAAAATGGAATTGGATGAGGGAGGTGTGTCATTACTGTTCCTTCTTTAAGCCAGCATCAGAGGTAATCACAAAGAATGTTTAAAACTTCTGTAAGTGGGAATTTCAGCGTTCAGGAATGTCTCAGTGAAAGCTGATGAAGATAATTCTTGAATGGCTTTTATGTAAGATCAAACATCGGTCTCCACCATTGTGTCTTTTCTTTATTTTTCTGTGCATTATTGCAGTTAAAAGGACTAGTGTTTGCATATGTACAGTTGGTAGCTCAGCGGATAGGATGATGGGACAACAGTCTGAAGGTTAAGGGTTCAAATCTCAAGTTCACGAATGTGGGCCATTGAGAAAGGTTCTTAACCCATATTTCTCCTGGAGTTATGTATGATGAACCCTGTTTTCTGACCACAATCATCTAGTTGGGATACTCGTAAGTCACTTTGGATTAAATTGTCTACAAAGTGACCAAATGTATTGTAATACATGTTTGTGTACATCATGGCTGTATACATTTTTTATGTGCATCATCCAATAGATTGTTGGAAGATATCGGATTATCAGTTTTATTTATTTACATTTCTGCGTTCAGGGTAAAGCATTTAGATGCATTCTGACTGTGATCTTTGCTGACGTGGGCCTGTAGAAGGTTAGAAAAAAACAGGGTTCTTGCCATCAGAACTGAGGCAGGCATGCATTTCACAGAGCCACACTCAAAGCTAAGCACTGCTTAGTAACCTTTACATTTCACTTGTATGAAGAACTAATTTCCTTTAAGTTCACTTGTCACTTTTTGAGCCTGTGCTTTGTGAGTTCTCTTCAAATGTCTCTGAGTATCTAATTGCACAGGAAACGTCCCAGACAACCCAGTGTGACAGACCTACTCACAGAATATTCAATTATTTAACATCCTGCATACTTAAAAAACATCCCTGACATTAGATACGGCTCCTAATAGGAACAGAAGAAGTCGCGATGTGTCAAGCTTTTTCTGAAATACGGTGTGTGTTAAATAGAGATAGAGAGAGGCATGAATGAGCAAATTAAGGCGGTGGATTTGGTAGAATAAAAGATGATTCCTGTTTATAAATTTGAAATTAAAAATTTTAATATGTGAAAAGCTGACTCTTGGAAAGGCTAATGTAGTTATTGTTTTGTTTGCCACTCATCAGCAGCCAGTCTGTTTACTTAAGTATAATGAGAGATGTTTGTCTGTGTGCAGTTTATATCTGATACAGACAAGCTTAATGTACCTTGTAGTTCTGCTGGCACTTTAGTCCCTTAGGAAAACGCTTATCTTGTTTAAATCTGCACCACGGGAACTAGTAGTGAATAGGTTTCAGTGCTGCTCAGAGTTAAAACCTTGCCCACAAAAGAATTTAATCTTGGCACAGAAACCATTTATAATGTTTGTTAAACGTTCGTCTCTGTCGTCTTTTTCTTGCTTCTTTATTGATTTCTTGTTCTTTTCTTAGACAACAAAATTAGATCACATTAAAACATTCTAGGATGTCTTAATACACCCTTAGCATCACAACCACTAAGACAAGATAGTTCCACCATAAATTTATTTTCATTTAAAAATGTAATTATAGTGGTCAGATCCAGAGATTATGTGAAATTAAATGTTATGTCTCTCTGTGCCACCATCTTAACCATAAATGAAATTTTGGAAAATTAAAGTATGCTATATAAATATAAATCTTTAATAAAGTGATGTTACAGTGATTACATCTTTTTTTTTTTTTTTTTTTTTTTTTTTTTTTTTTTTTTTGTGGCGTTTGTTTAAAATTTTGGAACTATAAGTATTCATTGATATTTTTAACAGCCAAGCAACAAGCAAATGAAAATAATTTTACAATGTCAATTCATTCAAAATATTAGTTTTAAAGCTAAAATCTGTATACTTATATGGTTTATTATTAAACAAAATGGTGTTGAAAAAAATCATTAAACACCTCTGCGTAAATTGGAATAAAGAATGCAAGCCAGGCAGGCACTCTTGTCCAGCATCACTGTCAGACCTCACAAATGCTCCTCTTTGTAAATAAGCAAACCTTCCTAGACACTCCAAAATCAATCAAAGACAAGTGAAAACTGCAATGAAGAATCAACTTAAATGTAAAATGAGATGTAAATGCTCCTGTATTAGGATTTGATTTAAATAATATGGTTTTCTAAAGGTTTTTGAATTTGGTAACCACAACCTTGGAAGAAACAAAATTGCTTCTTTAAAATGGTTGCCAGGAGAAAGAGTTTTTTAAAAATTAGACACAACAGTGAAGTTTTCTGTAACAATTTTCTCCCGACAGATGGGACCAAAATGGTGATTTTTGAGCCAAACACAGCATCACACACTTTACCAACTTGTAAGCGTAGTAGTGGAGTAGTGTTTATTTGCATCCATCTGGGCAACTTGCAGTCATTGATTTAACACTGAACTCCTGTGTAGATCAAAGTATTATAAAGTCGGATGTGTGGCTGTCTATTCAACAGCTTACATTTGGCTAAAACTGTGTTGTGGACTGGACAGTGGTAGATTCCATTAAATCTACAATAGAGTTGCATAATATTTTTTTTGTTTTTTTTAAAGTTTTGAAATGACCCAGTCAAAGTCCAAACCCCAACCATATTGAAATGCTGTGGGGGAGCCACAAACGTCAAGGGAACTGAAACTAGAAAGAGTAGGTCGAAATTCCTTCAGAAAGATGAACGAGACTGATTTAAAATTATACATAAATACTTACTTCCAGATATTGCTATTTAAAGAGTTTGTACAAGCTATTGATTTTCATTTATATACATTTTTGTTGAATGCCAGTGTAATTGTCACGTGTTGTTGTTTATCTGAGTTTGTATTTACTTAATTTCAAGACCTAAAATCCTTTGTTTTTATTTTATTTGTTTTGTCCTATAATAAAACCTTACAGATGTACGATGGTAAACTTAGTTTTCACATGACTGTAGTTCCAAACAGCTGACTCGTGACTTGTGTTTAGTGACAAATTTCCTTTAAATACCTGTCCATTTATGGACACACAGTCTTTTTATTGCTTCCAAAAGCTCTTTATTTATCATGTTAGGACTTGCAAGAAGTAAAATAGTGTATATTTAGGCTTTGTATAGAATGAATTGTAAAGCCCCACAAGCCTGTTCTATTTTCATCCCTTTATTACAGCAGTGTGGGCTCTGGGTAAATGACCACATCTAACACCGAGAAGAACTCAGCAATAAAAGGTCAGCCGGCTCATTAAAAATCAACCCCTAAAAAGCAAGTTAAATGTAGTGCTTTTTGATATGGACAATTAACTTCCTGTTTTGCCCAACCTTTGCTTGTCTAACACTAAAGTGTAGTCAGCTCTGTGGTTATGCTCTTGAACCTTGCTTCAGGCGAGAACTGTTTTGCTCGTGGTCAATGATCACATGATTCATTTGCTTAGCGCAAGTTCACTGAAGTAGAACTGGTTAATCATTAAATGAATGCTCAATGCCAGTCACGCTGCACTGATACCCACACACATGAAGTAAAACTTAAACATGTGGGTACCAATACATTTAAGTTTTTGTTGCTGTTATGTTTTATTTAAACCATTAATAATTTAAACCACATTACTGGTGCTTGTCTCAGTCCTGACCTGGTTAGCCAGGTCAAATTATGTCTCTGGCTTTTTGAAGTGTCTTCCTTTAGTTAGCCTTCTTTCATCCCAGCATGAGATTAAGAACACTCATTTACCATCTTTTCATCAAGTCCTATTTGTCTGTCAACATCTTAGGCAGACTTTGTTGTTTTAACTGGGAAGCGGGTTTTTAGATAGAAATGAAAGCACAGTCCACATTTTCTAAATCATTTGGATAAATAGTGTACAAGTGTGCTTATGGATCAAAAACTTTCCATTTGTCTTCAGTTTGGTTTCATCAAACTAAATTAGTCTATTTGATAGCCAACTTGTTTTTATTTTATAGTTACAAATGGTGGCGATTTAAAAAAAAAAATATGTCAAAACAACATTGGTGTTGACTCAAATGCTCAAACACGTTTGCCTTCCTCTGATCTGCAGATCATCAGAAAACTCTGTAAGTGTAACGAGGAAGACAAGGAAAGTTTCGTGCCCACAGAAAATATTTTTTTGATACAGACCCAAAGAGAAAACATATCAAAAGACATTCTTTACATGTCTTTTGCAAGCACAAAAAGCTGAAATGGTGTCAAGAGAAAACAAAACCGAAATCTTGTTTCTTCTAACAATTGCTTTAAGCTACAAAATCTCCTTGAATCCCCAGCCTCCCCTTAGAGTCGACGTTCCACTCTCTCATTTTCAACCCCCTAACTCACATACAGACAAACACATACACACACTTTTGCTTTCTCTCTTTTCTTCTCTTTCTTTCTTCCTTCCTTCCTTTCTCTCTATACCTCTCTCTCTATCCCTCTCTCCACTCTCCATCTTAAAGGGAAACCAGACCCTTCTGTAAGGCCTGATAGGTTGTAGCCTGATGCTTAGCAACAACATTCCTACACCTTAAGTAGCAGTAAGCCCCTAGCTGAACTCTTTGAAGTGGCTGTCAGGCCACATTTATTTTGTTTTTAGCACTTTGTCTACATGTCCAAATGTATAAGGAGATAATAAAAAAAGTACCAGTGTTTACACTGATCTCTACTCCGCTTCCTTTCGTTCATCATGTGTTTCATTAGATTGCAGGTCTTTGATAAGTTAATTTAAGATCACTGTGGATGTTTCGTCAAATTCCAAACAAATGAGCCGAGTGCTCTCAGAGTGGCCCATTTAGCTTTGGGTTTGAGTTGTACACATGAAAAAATAGATGAAGAAACAGTCTTTGAAGTAGATATGCTCAGGCTGATCATCATGAACGATTTTGGATTTAACTACATTTACTGTGTTTGGCAAAGCTAAGAAGCAGAGAGTAAGTGTGAGTGTGATGTATAATCCAGCAAAGTAGTCATATTTCACTGTGACATTTGCAGCAAGGAGTCCTGCTTCTGATAGCAAAGCCCCCTGTGGGACGAGGGCTGCTGTGGCTTTCCCTGGTAATGCCATTATTAGAGATTTCTTCTTTTCCCCAGCTTGTAAATTTCTGCCGCATTATCATAAACTGCAGCGATTACTCAGTGTATAAAGACAATAATGATGAGAGCAGGCAGCATATGCCCACGGCACGGAAAGCGAACGCTGACTACTGAGTGGCCATGAAAGACGCTCTTATATACTTAACACTACAGTGCCTCCACCTGATCACTTCAAGTACTGCTACCTGCAGCTGTTGTTAAATAAGGTAAATAATTGCACAAACTCACCATAGAGTTTAACATTCGTGTAATGTATACTGGGTATTCACATGTGCTCTCTCTGTAGTGTAAGCACATTTGACTTCGCATTAGAGGATCTTTCTTTTAATCAGATTTATACCCCTTAGCTTTACTTTTGTATTAATGGTTTGCAACTGTGTGCACACTATTCATTGTTATTGTGATACTAGTTTTATATATTCTGGTGAAACTTTGCCCTGCACATTTTTTTGAGCATATTATCTCCATTTACAATGTTATCGCTCATTAATTTGTGACCAGTCAAAACATTTGTCTTGTAACTAGTTAGGGAATGAGCAGTACATCTTTTCAAACAAATAAAGACAAACGGCTCTGTGAAATCAAATGCTCTTAACCACCTGTGTGTCCTCTAATCCTTGTGAACGAATGAATTCCTGAAGTCGGGAGTGACCCCAAAGCTTGCGATTATGTTTGTGTTAAATCTTAAGGGTGACGATCAAAGCTCGGCTCTTGTCCTCCTGCTCTACAAGAAGCTCAGAAAACTGGCCTGATAACAGCTGGCATTCAAATAGAGTTTTCCTTTCACTTTGTTACGCAGGGATTCCCATTATGAGCCAGGCCTCCTTTCTCATCACAAGGATGCCTCATTGAATAAAAAGAAAGAGATGAGTGGCCATGGAGGGGAGGAAGTAAGGAGGGAGGCCTCTGATTAATCTTCTTCGAGGGTGTGGGTGTATGATCAATGGACTTGGCCAGCAACCAGGGGAGATGGTTTGGGCTGAGGGGGGATCTCTGATGTTGACAGCGGGTGACTTTTGCGTACGGTATAAGATTGACGTGCTTGGCCGCTGGGCTGCAGAGGGGGTGCATCGTGACCAGTGGGGCAGAGTTGGCCCCTGCCTGTGGGTGGTGGTGTTAATAATGTGGCAACTGGGAAGATTAATTGTAGACAAGCAGCAGGATTACGAGAGGCTTTGTGGTGGGAGAGGGCAGTTTGGTGGAGAAGGCCTCTGATCTGTCAGGCTCAGAGGAAATTAGTCAGGGCAGACTGACGCTGACTCTCCAAGTGATGCTTTAGGATATTAAAGCCAAATGGCTAGAGGAGATTGAAACTGGTAACAAGGAAAGTGCTGACATGCTTGCAATCTATGTCTCCCACCCATCTCCCACCATCACATGCAAGTGGAGTGATAATTAACGACGGGATGCAAAAAGAGATACTGCATGAAGATTAATGCGTTTTCTTTTCTGTAAAGAATTCTTAATATTTTTCTCAGTGCACTGTATCAGACCTTTTTTTTCATCTCAAATGTGTTATTTTGGAAACATCATGGGTAGTTTTGCATTGATGCTGATGTGTTGTGAAAAGAGTTGAATTTGAATAGGAACTTAGGTGAGTTGTTGTCATATATTAACAGGACTTGTATGGTAGTGCGGAATGTCAGCGCTAAGCTATTTTTAGGGTAAATTTGTCAGTGTTGGTCCTGTGATTAAATGTACCATGAATTGTGGGCAGTAGAAAGTTTTGCCTTTTCTGGTGGCCTTATTGCAACTGCAAAAGTCTAAATAGAACTTTTCTGTTTCCAAACACTAATGGTTTAGATAGGAATGAGTAAAGCCAAAAAAGGCATTTAATTTATTTACATTTGCTTGAGTTTAATTTTAAAAGAGAGATGTTTGAACTTTGTTCTTTATAACTATATATAATAATAATATATACAGAATAATAATATATAAATAATATATACAGAAATTGATAAAGATTACACTTGTATAATTTTCTGGACTATCCACATTTTTTTTGTATTGTTATCAAGAATTAAGGAATTGTGCCCACTTTTAAAATTGATATTATTATTATTATTATTATTATTATTATTATTATTATTATTATTATTATTATTATTATTATTTTTATTATTATCATACTGTTAATTAAACATAAAAAGAAAATCATTTTCTTTTTTACTTTTTAGTTTTAATTTATTTTAAGGCCATTTGTATGTGTTAAAATGTGTTGTTATATTATTTAAAAATGTATGTATTAAACTGGTAATAGCAACTGGTAAAGGTCTAGTAAAATTAGTCTGCATGTTTATTTGTTTAGCAAAGCTCTCTGCACCTGGAGAGTGAGAGATGAGCTAACTTACACACAGGCTCAAGCTTTAGGGGGTAGTAATTCCATGCAAACTGTTGGTTTTTCAGCTCACAGCAGTTTCCATGTGGGTGTGTGTGTTAGTGTGAGTGAATGGCATGCTGACCCTGGACTGACCTAGGCTACTTTTTAACTGGGTGGTAACTGAGGAAATTCTCTAGGCCTTTCATAAAGAATAAGAGAATAGATAATCCAAAACAGAAAGTCTATTCAGCTCCTGCCTCACCTCCTCTCGTGAAACTTAAAGAAAGCTGTCCTACACTGTGATGAACGCTGGAACATTGCTTACAACATTACCTTTCTAGCACACTGAGAAAAAAATTATGGCACTTAAACAATAAGTCACGGCAATGAGCCTTTCACCCTTACCAACCCCACGACTTTCTTTTCTTTCCCAGTGATCTGCTGACTTTGTCAGTTACTCTGTCTTTCTTTTTCACACCATCAGTCTATACAAACACCCCTGATCAGTGATGACAAATAAGTGTTTTATATTTAAGACTCAAATAAGATCAATGCTTTCATGACTCAGAAATCAATAGCATCCATATTCTCCTGTCTGCTAAACATTATAAATCCTTTCCGATCATAGTGTAAAACAACGGTCAAGCCTGATTTAGTACTCCTGCATTAAAATCACATTTATTTGTTTTCTCTGTTATCTTTTTATAGGTTTCCCATGATTACAAATCAGAAGTAACTTCTGAGACGTATTCTCCTCTGCCAAGATCCAAAGATGCAAAAACTCACAAAGGTAATCATCTAAAAAATATTACAGTGAGGCTACAAGAACTTAAAAAACACATATAACTTTATTTATGGTTTGATTTTAGAAGCTGGCATTAGCATCAATGATGGTGGCAAATACAGACAATTAATTTTTTTATAAGAAATTAAGTTTGAACACTGGTAAAAAGCATCTTAAATATTTATTTAGGATAAATTCAGTAAGATGTAAACTCATGCAAAAAAAAAATTCTTTTGATTGTTTAGATGGCACTTTGTGTAAGGCAAAGATGCCACTTGAGCAACACTTCCATAAAACCATGCAGAGATTTAATATTGCTCTAAACCAGCCTTCTCTAGGGAATTTTTCCTACGCCAAGCTTTCCTAAAGGCACATTACGGACCCCAGCGCTGCAGGAGATCTGTTGCTGACATGTTGAACTTTGAGAGAAGAATAGTTTGCTTCATACAGGAAACATTTTTCATGCTCTTTTGTCCATGCGATGCACAGTGCTGCGTTTTCACGGCACGGCCACAGTGCTGCTGCTGTATGCTTTCATGTGAGGTCAGCAAAGAGTCGCTTTAGCCCCCACCAAGGACAGATCTATTTCACAAAGGCTGACCCTCACCTCTCAAGTGATGTTGAGGAAAGCCCAGTGCTTTGTCAAAATCATGTTGCTTGAGAATAGTCCATTAAAAGGTGAGCACTTCTGGCATATGAAATATTTTTTCCTCCCTCTTAGATTTCGCTGCGCTGACACTCTCCATTCGTTATTTTTATGATACTGTACTGCAGCGTTAGATAACACAAGCCCTCAACTTTGTCCTTCACCTCCTTTTATTCCTTGCTGTTATCACACCATTTTTATTTATCTTGACTTATTGCCTATTCTATTTGCTTAATGTATCAGGTCTGACACCGTAACTCTTTATTCGAGCTCACCTTTGGCTGCACCTTGAAACGGCTTTAATAGAATAGCCATGACACTTAAAGATGCAGTTCACCTCAAACAACGTGTCAGGAGAAAACGTGCTATATGTATGCATTGGCACTAACTCACTTGCTACTTGTAAACAATCACATAATGCAATTATGCAATGTTTTTTATCTGGCTTAGCTGTATAGTAGGGAGTAGCAATTTGCCCTGATTTGCCCAAAGGTGTGTTTCCAGTCCTGTCATGTCCACTGTATGTTAGATACTGCTTTCCACTGGGCAGGAGAATTGGTGGCATGTGTGACAGCAGGCTGTCTCAAACAGAGAGCATTTCTGCCTTTTCTCAATATTGCTACAATTAATGTCACCTGTGCCAAAGCCCCCTGAGCCTAGGTGCCATAAGTAATCAGGGCAGGCGTGAGTTCTCTGGATTGGAAAACAGGAACTTTTTGTGCACTGGTCAAGCTGACACTCAGTCTAACAGACTAGCGAAAGTCTTGGCTTTAGGATATGAGACCCTTGTCTCATGTGTTTGGCTACATTTGGGGAGTGGTCATACTGCAAACAGACAGGAAAGACTTGGAGAAGGCAGGAAGAGGGTGACTGAGCAAAGCTGAAGCAGAGGAGGCCATGTGACAGTACAACTGTGACATAGAGAGGCAGGGCTTTGATGCTGGGTGTGTGGCCACAGGAAGCAGCACTGTGTCATCTCCATCCAGATATAAAGTACCATTACTTCTCTTGTAAAGATTTCTTGTTTGAAACCAAATGTCACTGAAGTATTTGTTTAGGTAATTGTTTTAAACGGATGCAACAATATATAACAACATTGCCTGGCAACTTTATTAGGTACACCTTCTTGTTCATTAACACATTACATTTTATTAATCCCAATAACCATGTACATGCAATCATGTAGTTTTACCTACACACACACACACACACACACACACACACACACAAGACTATATATATGTGTGTGTGTGTGTGTGTATGTGTGTGTGTCATTGTAAATTTTTTTGTGGAGCTCTCAACATCAAGAATATCTGATGTAGTTAACATTTATTTTCCTCCTACTAAGTACAGCTGCAATAAATTATCAGTAAAAGCAAAAGTACTGCTACATGTATCAACATTTCCATAAGGAACATGTTGTTTTATAAGGATTATGAATGGCCAGTTTAAAATAAACAATTCTCCAGATTTCTAGAGATAGTCAGCCTTCAAAGCAAAAATATAAAAGGAAGACCCCCAAGAGTCGTTGTTCATTTTCACATGCACTTTGCTTTTATTATGTGTGGCTGATCTTTTTAGAGCACAAAATTGAATTGTCTCTGTAGAACAACCTCTTTTGCAGTTGCAGCACAACAAATAAACAAACATCTGGGACCATTTAAAGCACTCCATTAGAACATTCCATTTTTTGCCAAAAAAGTGAAAATGATGACAAATGGGCTGTCTTGGAGGCTGGGAGAGGCCAGATGACAGAGCTGTGGGTGCTAAGCACTGACTTTTAAAGCTCAGCAGGACAAGGGGAGATTTACACCTGCTGCTAGTACCCCTATCCTCCATTAACTTGCATCTGGCAATTGTGCATTACTCATTTACCCAGGCCTGGGTCTGCCATTATTGCACTAAAAATGCCATGTCTGACAGACCTTCACAGACAATGATATTTATTCCATTGCAGCTGTGAAACTAAAATTGATCTGCTTGGTGTTTGCAATATTGTGTTCACTTAACAAACCCATATGGATTTATCATGGCTCCTACGACTGTCTGAACATACTTGTTAATAGATCTCTTTTCTGTTATATTGTTTACTCAAGGTAGACAGCCAGTAAAAAAAAAGATACCAGAAACTTAAACAAATAGTTAATAACTACATGTACAGTCAAGTGTACAAATTTGTGCCCCCCCGATTAGATTCCATTTTATATTTATTTTTAAGTAGAAGTAAGGTAAAAAAAAATCCACAGTAAACAGACATCTGCTTTAATGCACAATCACTGTTAATTTATTAATTTTGATATATTAGGAGAAACATGATTGTCCCCACCAAGCATTAGTTTTTTATTAATTATTAAATATTATGTGATTTTTTTTAGTGTTGTTGATTTTGCAACAAAAGCAAGCCCGCTTATAATTTTCTGACATCAGAGCAAATTGACAATGTTATTTTCTTAGTGTTGTGTTTACCATGGCAAAGTTCATCGACCACAATTAGCCATTTGATTGCAAAAAACTGTAAATAATACTGTTAAGCTATTTGCATGATTCAGATAAAAAGTCATGTTGATTACACCACATTATATGAGGTCATTCAGCAAGCATATTTATCCAGAGCAACTTACAATCATCCCACCTTGATGGTCCCAGTTGGAATATAGGGTTAGCCATGTTCCAGCTCCTTGTTAAGAGCCTTGCTTGAGAACTCACAACAGTAATGTTATTGGACTTGGACTCAACTTTCAGATTGATAGTTTTACACCCTAACCACTGGGTTACTACACCCACCAACTATGCTGCTACACCCACAATATCAGCACACACAAACCATTTTACTACAAAACCATACAAACACGACAACATTCAGCCAGTCATTACATTCAACAACAGCCAATTGCCAGAATAAAATCCAAAACCTAATAAACCTGCAATCACTTTATTTTGTAGTTTGGTTGAGATCAACATAAAAATGTTTATAAGGGCGACTAATATAAAGTATGTAAAGGATGGGATCGAATAAAATGCAAGATTATTACCACTGTTTTCCATAGTCTTAGTGTGTGGTAGCTGAGTGATTAAAGAGTGGGACTTTCAACCTAACATCTAAAATACAGAAAGGCTTTTTAATTAATTAACTATATAGTTATGTTTAATGCTATATTTAAATAACCTGTTTAATATTTTGTTTCCTTGTTTTTTTTTTTTTTTTTTTTTGATTTGACGGTACACTGTAAACACATTAAAATGACTAATTTTACAAAAATGACAAAAAAAAACCCAACATATATATATACTGTATATACTGTATGTGTATATATATATATATATATATATATATATATATATATATATATATATATATATATATATATATATATATATGTACAGTATTATACAAAATTGTAAAAATTGAAACCAGTTTGTTAGGCCAATTATTAATATTGCATAAAACATGTGCAGTGTACATTTGGCAGTCATAATGAAAAATTTACAGTTAGCTTTGTTTTTTATGCCTGCAAATGCTTTATGTACATGTGTTTTAGTTCAGTGATTTTGGGTATTAGAAAGGTGTTTTAGAGAATTTAAATATAAAGGCATTTTCAATTTGTGCGATGATGAGGTGTTTAAGATTCCTTTCTAATGACCTGAGGGTGTTTTTGTACCCATTAAAGCCTGAGTGTAAAATACACCTATAGTTTCAACAGTTGAAAATAATGAGCCCTCATAAAAATAAATAGGCATCACCCTAGTTTATTTCAACATACAGATTTACACATCGTGTCACTCCTCAGATGCAGTGCCAAGCAATAATAATTGAAGGGAAACGTGCATTTTGTCATTTACTGTAGTTCATATACATCTGCTTTAGATTTCCTGTGTTCTGCATTTCAGATTAATTATTTGAACCCATCTGATAGAAAGTCATTACAACATTCATGTATGCTTGGGCACTACCTGCCAGTTGGCTGTGTTTTTAGCCTTTCTGACAAGGTTTGGTTTTGTTTGTCAAAGTGAAACATTGGCCTTATGATGTTCTCTGGTATAAGTGCTGAATATTCTTTAGTCAGGAGATGCAGATTATGGAGATATAAAGTAGGTGTCTGGCCATTCTGATCTTTTCTTACCAAATTATTTCATAAGAAAGATGTTCAATTCAGTGGTCAATTAGACTACAGCACACACTACCTTTGCACAGCACAGATTAAAGCAACAGTGCAGGCATAACATCTTTGAATGCTTCATCTTCAGTACTTCACTTTGAGATGCTTTCAGTTTTCTTACTGTCATTATTCATACAGAGTGCCACAGTATTTACTGAATAATTCTGTTTGTGTCAGATATGAGGTGGTGTTATTGACACATTGCTCTCTCTGTTTTTCGCTCTGCTGTTTGATGTAGTTGGTTTCCTCTCTGAAGACCAAGTAGGAAAAGACATTTTAGAACTTTTCAAGAAAAGGTGGAGATGGCATGGTGTGGTTTTTGTTTATTTATTTTTGTTTCTTTCAAGGTATTTTTCACTAAGTACATTTACATATGAGTTATAAGGTACCCTGAAATGGATTTGATGAGGCACATGAGGTGAATTTAGATATTTAAACTTTTTAAACATTGTTACATTTTCAATTCTGACATTAGAGACATAAGAAAATTGATATATAAATGGTTACAAGATGTAATAGGACTAGTCAATGCCTTTCAGTGAGAAGTTCCTAACAGGTATAGCAGACAAGGTCCCAGAGTTAGCATGTTCTCCCCAGGTGTTTGTGCATTTTCTTTGAAATTTTATATTTTCTCCTTTATTTAAGCCTTGTTACTAGGTCAACTGGGGATATTGAATGTGAAGGTGTAAATGTTCGCATTGAGTTTGTCTCTTTGTTTGCCCAGAATTTTTTC
Organism: Corydoras sp. C115; assembly: GCA_019802505.1. NCBI lineage: Eukaryota > Metazoa > Chordata > Actinopteri > Siluriformes > Callichthyidae > Corydoras > Corydoras sp. C115. The sequence goes on from JAFMOC010000007.1 coordinate 11,711,972, forward strand.
TTTAATTTTTACCCTTCGGGAGCTGTGACAGGCTCTAGCTACTCTCACTACCCCAATTATTCCTTCAGAATAAAATATATTTTGCAATAAATTAGTAAAGGTGAAACAGCCTGAACATGTTACAAGTCCATCATAGGGTAAATACACAGGTAAACACATTCTCACACACTCACACATTGAGGCAAGTTTGTATCTTCTTGTATCCTTACTGTCCTTATGTCCGTGGACTATGATCTGTGAGAAGAAACAAATTCAAGGAGAAGAAATGTGTTTGTCTTTTCAGTCATATTCAGTCATTGAACCCAGGATCTTTTGGCACTACCCACAGTGCCACAATTGATTGTTTTATAGAAATTTAATGGTCAGTACGATACAGTGCTAATGTCTTGTACACATTTTAATAAAAGCCATAATAAACTGATTAAAAAGTAAAGACTTAATTTTTGATGGTGTTTGTAGTATATGGCACAGTATACATTATGCAGTCAAACTAAAACACAAGAAAGTGCCAATAGATTTTTATACCATCTATACCATTTGTATAACATTTTGACAAGTGTGTGTTTATATGCGTGTGCATGTCAGATTCAGAAAACTATAAAAGGGTTTATTAAATAAATTGAATCTTCAAAGTACTACATATACATTTTTGGTGCTGTTTACAAAGTATACTGTTTATTATTATTATTATTATTATTATTATTATTATAATAATAATAATAAAAACAATAATAATGCATCATAGTTTATATGATATATAAAAATACAGCTCTAGGTTTTGTAAGGTAAATAATTTCCTTCTATTTTTTTCTAATTACACACTAACAGTAAGTTAACACAATGCTCAGATGCAATTTTAATTGCTCACCAAGCGCTTTGTGATTGTAGCATGTCCAGCTTGTCTTTAATCAATGCAACATCAGCATAAATACAAAGTGTGTCAAGTGATACCTTATGCAGTGTTGTTAATGTGTCAACATGACACAGTAACATTTATTTTGTACTTGGGAGAATGGGCTTCTCCCCAGCATTACTGGGTCATCATAGCAGACTGACAAGGAATGCATCATGTGAACAGAAACGTCAAGTTAAATTTCAAATCATCTTAAAAATGATTACTAATGCTGTCAAAGCATTATTCCCATCAGTGAGTGATTTGTGATGTGTATTTAGGACATTTGAGACTCTGGCTAATATTTTCTGTTTGCATTTAGTCATGCCAGGACTTCAGTACAGGTTAGTGTGGTTTTCATAGTTACGAAACTCCGGCCTTTATCATCATAATTTATGAGTCAAATAGCAAGCCAGATGGTTTGGATACATTTGTTACAGAATCTATCCTGACTTCTTAACATTCCTTTGACTTTTTGGGCTCAATATGGATGGCTCTGCTGTTGTCAAGGGGTTCTTCGGTTCATTCCACTGCTAAGACACAATCCTGGCAGATGTAAAGCAACTTGTCATTCTAAAGGCAAAACCGATCTGTTCACAATGAACCCTGATTGCATTATAATGATCATGTGACAGAGCCAGTGGAAATGTTTATTAAGATAAATGCCCTCTCAGGAAGATAAAACACACAACATATAGTCGTTATTTTAAACCATGCAAGATACACAGTGGAAATATTTATGATTCATACTTAAGTAATGTTTTTTTCTGACATTTGTTTGATTAAATGGGACTCAGTCCACATATTAAATTACAAATGATTGCAATTAATTTTGTGACATGCTCCATCAGTCTATCTTATTTTTGCATGACATGTAAACTTGCCATATTACTCATCCAAAACAGTTGACAAAATGTTGTAGTTAATAAAATAATAATAATATTAAAATGATTTTTGGCCGATAGGGCTGTCTTGATGTTCTACTACTTACGAAAGCCAGACATATTTTGTGAGTTTGGTGAATCAAACCTCCCAGTATGGCATTGCAAATTGTAAAGCATGATTTAATCACTATAAACTTGAACATCACACAACCCCTCACTTCGTTGTTCAAACCCATACATGACACATCACCCTTATCTTTGTGTCCCTCCTCTCTATTCTCCTCTCCTCTTCTCTCCATCCATTCCCACATAATCTAGGGAGTGAAGCCATTGTGGTGGAAGAGACAAAGCTCATCTGTCAATTATTGCAGGCTCCATTGGGCTGTTGTCTAAACTGTTTTCTTGTTCACTGATGAAGCCACTGATTTATTGGCACTACCGCTACTTCGCCATACAATCACGACACACTGATGTTTGAACACAGACTATTGTATGAGGGTGAACGTAGCTCAAATTAATGACCTAGCACATCATTTATTTGATTTCGGTGTGAGGAAAGTAATGTGTAGTATTTGCTGCCAGACATCATTTAAAAATGGAGGGACATTTCTATAGATGGTTTAAGGTTGAGAACAGGAAGGATGTAACATATCTATGTGTAGGATGTCTAAAAACATTTTTTTGCGATCAATTAGCTTTTTAATAATAATAATATTACATTTTATTTTATAGGCGCCTTTCTGTCCCTCAAGGACACCTTACAAAAATGCAAAGAAGCATTAATTATAAAACAAGATACACAATACACAATATTAAAAGTATGTTAAAATAAGACAATACAAAACGATCAGATAAAGAAGGCCAGTTTGAACAGGTGAGTTTTAAGTGCGGATTTGAATTGTGAAAGTGAGGTAATGTGACTTATGTCAGGTTTTTTGGGTATTGTAGCTTCTTTCTATGGATTGGCCAACACAATAAAAAAAACTTTGTGTAGTTCAAGTTCATTATATTATGTAGATTTATTATTATCAAATTATTATCAAATTATTATGGCCTCTAAGGAATGTATGTAAATATAAAAATGTAATAGTTAAAAAGTTGGTAATTGGCTTAATTGCTAAGTTATGTTTATAGTAGATTTGCCTGTCATGCTAATATAACTGGACACTCTGTTTTACCATCATAATTTGATTGTTTGATTATTTCTGACATGTTGTATTACTTTAAGACGGTTGTGTTGACTGAGTGATAGGGGTCAGATGTGGAAATTCATTCCAGATTGCAGTCATTTTAATGTGTCCTCTCCTCATTTCCCCAGGAAGTCTTGCCTCTTCAAATTTGCTGGTGGTTTAAGCACTCAGCTTTAGGTCACCTAGTCATGCAAACATGTCAGTATCATTTTTTTACTGTCTTATTAGAGCTGAAAGATTTCCTGACCCTGAAACCTTTTTTTTTCTTTTATGGAGTTAATAAATGATAAATGCAGTGCAAAACACTCATTTTGTTATTGTTTTATCTGTTCAAAAGAGAATAATCATGTCCTTTTATACATTCTTTATCCTGTTAATTTAATTTTCACATAAATACCCCAGTGGTTTACTATAAATTTACTTATGTGGATGCGGTACTGAGGATTAACAGCAGCATCTTTTTATGGATGCATTTCTATGTGGCTATTTCCTCAAAGCTGACAGCTAAAAGAGATTATGCTACATGGAACAGTGTGAAAATGTGCAGTAATGGAACATTTCTGGAGGCCTGAAATCATTGTAAATAGGCCTGCCGTGTGAGAAGGGCTAAAATATGCCTCTGCACTTGACACCATTAAGTCTATGCTAACCACCGTCCCTTGGGAGCTTGTGGAAATTGTATTACTGCCAGCAAACTGCTTCACTATTGGGCAGAGCTTGTCATACTACTGCAGTGCCATTGATTCAGGAACGGAACCAGCAAATGAAAGAGGAAAATGGCATGAAATAAAAGGAGCTGAAATGAACACACGTGTCCTGATATATAGTTTTTCTTTTATAGTAGGAAAGTAAAGCCTCTGACCCAGTTGTACAGTTCCTTGAGTGGCTTAGTGCAGCTTCAGACATTTTTAAACACATAGAATTGGTTGTAAAATGTTTATTTAGTTCAGTTTATTTAATAAATAAAAAAATATAGGCAATAACTGAACGATGGTCATCATAATATGTTATATACTAAATTTACACAGGACAAATTACAAAGAAAAGTTAATATTTTAAATAAATCCTGGATTCATGCAAGTTTCTGGTAGAATTATATTGATTTAACTAAAATAGAACCTTCCATGATCACTAAGTAAGAATTATAATTATTATTAATAAGTAACTTACTATTCTGATATATATGATGAACTTTTAAGTGCATTCAGAAATCATAATTTATTTTGGAGCATTAAAGAATAGATGACTTGTTTTTTCAATAAATAATCATTGACTCATTTGTAATGAAGCTGAAGATCCTTCATATATGTCGATAAAACTAAAATGAAAAGAGTCTGGACACATTTTCAATAACATTTAACTTTACTAGGTCTTAATTCAAATTCCTGTAAGATGACATTGTCAGTGAGTTTGCGATCTCGTCCCCTGCCCTTCACTTCCTAAGCACATGCTTGCTTATGCTGCCAAGTGTATAATGTGCTGTCCTGTAACATGTACGATTATAATTAGCTTTGTCAGGTCCTAGCCCCTGCAACCCCCATGCAGATAATATGATAATATGTCTTCATAACCGACTGACCTTACATGCTCAATATTTCTCTCCTTATGAAGATTACATGTCAATAAAGTAATTGAGTCCTGGGCTGTGAGGCAAGTGAAGATTTAGTTTATTGGACTTTTCAGGAGCAGTGATGTATGACCGTTATTATTCCACCTGTCAGGAGATGTGCAGGGTGCTGACGATGGTCCAATCTTGTCAGAAACGAAAAAAAAACAAGAGAAGAGGGAATCAGGTCATAGGAGGGGACATATGAGTCTTGTAAATGGTGTGTTATACTGTTAATCAGACTCATCCTTCTGATGCTGCTCATGCTCCATAGAACCTGGATGAGTCACATTGATTAGTTTAAGAAAATGTTTAGAACACATCTCCATTAGCACAAGGGCGAGGTGGCTGGCTATTAAAGAGAGCCAGCAATTTTACCTCGTCATGACCCTACCTTCATCAACAGCCACATGGGATCATCTGTTATAATCCATGGGGCATTACTTTCACCTTGCTCTTTCCATTCTGTTGCAGTAGAAGGATTCTGCTTCTGCTGAGCCAGTGCTGTCTTTAATTATCTCGCACAGCCTTTCCATCTGGCCCTTGTTGTCATTGGAATTTCATTAAAGTGATTGGAATTAGTTATTGTGTCATGATAGAACACATTTTACACTTAGTGAAAAGTCTAGTTTCTTCCACATTTTGAAAGTTTGGTTAACATTTCAAAGTTGGTGTTTCATAAATTGAAATGGCATATTTTTATATCAAATAAAATTTTCATTACCACACTTTTGAATAATAACAAATATTGACAATAAAACTTTTTTCATTAAGTGGATTGATTGAGGAACAACAGGAAAGTTACAATGTTGATAAACTGTGTGGCATTCTGAGTACTGAAAACATTCTGTTTTTGGGAGTAGCTCCAAATGCAAGGATCCCGTGAAGAGGACAAAAGCAGAAATAAAACATTACTACTAGAAAATCTTTTATAATGACTGAAAGTCATTGGTGGTGGAGAGGGAAAATGGTGCTGTGTGTTGAAGAATATTTGATACGCCCATTTGCATCAAGGCTGGAGATTGATCCACTCAAGTCAGATGAGGCTTTAGTCTGAGTGATGTCACTACTCCCTTATAGTGACACTGGCCTCGTAGCCATGCAGCCACCCCCTGTATCTACCCAGGGCACAGCCTAATACTAGATCTCTACAGTCCTTGTTCTTTTCTTTCCATCCCTCTCTCCCTGTTCTCTGTCAGTGTGTCATGTTGAATTACAGTACAGTAGCAGCTTTGGAGCCTCAGGTACCAGTCCAACAAGCTTCAGATGCTGCATTGAAATGAATATAATAATGGGCTCTGTAAAGTAACACAGGGTACTTAATAGAGGCAGGAAGAGCAGTAATATGTGCGTGTGTTTGCTTATTCTCTTTAAGAGATCCAGAGAGCAGATGTATGTCCCACAGTGAGGCAGGTGCAGTTTGTCTCCATGGTGGGAGAGGTGGGGGAGAGACTGTCAGATTGGTATTGATATGTGTCACTCTAGGATGTGTCAGGTGCTTTATTTAAGACAGTGAGGAGACCCTGCTCTCATCTGGAAATTGATGTTTGGCTTTAGGGAAGATTGGGCTGTTTGTTGACCTAGCAGAACAGCTGATGCGGTCATCCCTGATTTAACTGTTGTTTTCTTCTTTAGTTATGTTTTAAGAGTCTTTTGATTATTCCTTGGTGGAAATAGTTTAAAGCTTCCAAGTAATTAAAAACACAAAAAACAAATGCATTCAATTGGTTTCATTTAAATGTCTTTAATAATGTTTACAAATCTATCAAAAGTTTAAAGCAAACCATTTTGAGATAATGGAACATTCCCTTTTTCTTTCTCTTCCTTCCTTTCTTCTTTTTCTTTCTCAGGGCAAAGTGTTTAGGGAATTTGGTCACTTTATCTTACAGTCAAATGACCATTGTGATGTGTTGACATGGCTATTCACTATTCACTTACATGGTTTGGTGGCCATATTTGATTTGATGGTAATCCCAAATGACATTGACTAAGGAACCGTTTTGCTTACTGGCGCATGAAGCCTATCCCATCCATCACATTTTACATTTAGTATCAGATAGGAAATTGGAAAGATTCATTCTTTGCAGCCACTAAACCACTAAGATTTTTAGCATGTTTATCTTTTTAGACCAAGAAACGTACAAAATCCTCAGTTTAGTCATGTCGTTATGGGAGTTTTTCAAACAGTGACTGGTCAAAAGCTGTTCCTTAAAATAATCCCTTCTTTACTCAAATAAATGTTTACCTTTCATAATGATGACCCTATACAAATTACCAATCAGTATATTAGACCAATTTTACAAATTTACATAACTAGAAATGATACATTTGTGAGGGGTTTTGGCAGAAACTTATCAGTACTAAATTATACCACTTCAAATTTATCGATCTAATGAGCACAATCGGTCAACTAAAGAGAATGTACCTAAAAGAGTTTATATACAGGATGCCATGGTCTAAAATGGCTATTGAAGCATAATGATTAATCAGGTCATTTGCTAAAAGTGGTTGCTGTTAATTATCCATGTGTGTTTTGTGTGTCTCACAAGTCACCCAACAGCTACGGTCTTTTACAAGCTTTAAATGTGACGAACTGCAGACTGATATGTATTCAGTACTCTGTCATAGTCTTTTACAGTACAACCTTCACAAGCACCACTTGGGCTGACATAATCAGCGGGTGGAATTCATGGGCAGAATAGCTGTTAGCTGCACTGCATGTCTTCTCATGATAGACCAGGAGTTGTTCCAAGAAGATTAAGGCTTTGTAAACTGCCGGAGCACTCCGCCTCAAATGACTATTCCCTTATCTCCAAGCCACAGAGCTACTGTATGCCTTGTGCAGACTAGCACTATGAAGAATAAATGTCATTGTAATTAATTTTGCCAATCTTGAATTAGACTGTGACTGTAATCTCTTTCTTCAGTCAAAATTTATGTGCTCAAGAATTCAATTTCCTTCTCAGACCCATAATTTGGAATACAAAGAGTGATAGGCCTTTATCAGTCCAGTGACTTGAGGACTTCATTAATGAATACTGCCACTTGCAGCTCATAATATTTGATTCTGGCTTAATCTGTTAATAGCCAAACTCTTGCAGTGAGATAGCGTTCTGTCCCAAATAAAAATCCTCATAATTTCTGCAATTTGCTTATCTTAGAAACTGATCACCTAGATTTAATTTACAACAAGCTGATAATTATTGACCAACAACCAGAGCTACAGCATTATTCTCAATCCCACCCAATTACCTGATGAGGATACACATGTCAAAATAATTTGTTTTGGCACAGCACAACTGACAATGGTTATGCATATTCCGCTGGTTACGTAAAACGTCAAGTATGTTAAGTATGTCAGAAGACTCTTTTATTATTCTCACATCCTAATAGGAAAATTATGGATAATGTATTAAGAGTTCCATTAAATAGAGTTAAATAGTATTTAGTGTTATTAAGAATAACTGTATGATGTAGTTTAATTTTATTAAATTTATTAAATTTTTAAGATGTAGGTTATTGATAAACCTGAAAAATACAATGCTTTCATTACCACTAATATGTTTGAGTTTGTTGTGTTTTCTGTTTTTCAATAATATATATCCATAACAGTTTCATACATTTTGATATCCCTGAATATGTAGTATTAAGATCATTTTCTGACTGTCTTCAACAAAATCATTTAGAGAATTTACTTAAATTTGACAATTTCTATAAATTATGCTAAATTTAACAGAAGTAATATGCTAATTTGGCCAAATACTATTGTTTTATTTTTTTATTCCGAATAGGTTACATTTATTATATAATAATAACCACACTTTAATATATGCTGTCATTTTGTTTTTCTTTAAAAATTTGTGTCTGAGTAAGGAATACTTACATTCATGTCTTTTAAAAATGATTAATGATTAAGATACAGGTAAAAATTGGGTGGCGCTGTGAATAGCTCCTTAACCTGACCGCAAGATTGTACTGTGATTGATTCCAAATGGGGATAAGACTTTTCTAAGTTCACATTTTGTCTCTGCATTCATGGAATTTCCCCATGCAATTCAAAACTCTGCTATTAGGCCAGTTGGAAACACTAGATTGCCTTAATCTAGGTGTGAATGAGTTGTGTGTATGTGTCGACACTGCAATAAATGGTGTTCTGTATAAGGTTTTCTCACCTTTTAAGCATACCCTGTCACTGTAATCAGGATAAGCAGTTATTATTATTATTTGGTTGTTGAATAAATACTACACATCTAGTTATGTTATTCCTTATTTAAGTCTTCAAATTGCTTAAAATTTAGAGTCAAATTTGTATTCACTTTTTGCTTCCACTATCGCAGGTTTAAAATGACCTGCATTTTCTGGATTGCCCATGTGAAGGTATAATAGCTCTGTTGAAATATAGATTACTCTGATACAAATTAATTTTTTGGAGCCCCTATGTTAAATGTTCAAGTATGTATAATGGCAGATTTTTGTATTAAACAGGCTAAAGTTTATTGGGGAAAGAAATGATAATCCATAATATCTTTACTTCATCTTCCATACGTAACTGTTAATTAAGTGGGTCAGTTGATTCTGAAACAACCTTAGAAAAGGCCCCAAACCACATTTTAGCAAACATGGACTTATCTCCTTATTTCCTTATTTCTGTCTCACTAATTTTTGTTGCTTACTAGGATGTATCCATATCTTAATGTTATTCTGAATAGTACAGATACGTCGACGTAATTGATTACGAAAATACATCCATTTGCATAACTTGCGTCGACACGTCAAGAAAATAGCGGCGCCGTACCGGAAAGATGGATTTATCTGGAGTGCTGCAGCTAAAAATCGTTTCTTAGTCGTTCTGTGTAGATAGAGTACATGCAGCTTTTCTTACCTCCGCTCATGTACCATGGCCTTATATCGCATTCAGATCAATTTGAATGTCCGCACTTGTATATAGTCAACAAAAATATATAGTCAACATATATAATCCAGAAAATGTCATGTCATATGTGCAGCATAAGCAGAGTAAATGCAGTTTTTTCTCCAAGAACCGACTCATTACCTGTTGATTTAATAATTTGTAGTAAAGTTTTTGAGAAAAAAAGATAAATTTTGATATCCAGTATTTTTGATAAGACTTTATAGTAATAGTAAAAGACTAATTTTAAAATATTCCACCATTGAATCTCTTGTGGCTGATCTTTGATAAAGCTGTTAATGCAAAAGCATTTAAGTTTGTGTTTTAGTAGTGCCCTTAAGAGCACTAGGTTTCTATTTTTCATTATTTTGGAAAAGTTATTTTAATTCCAAAGACAATCACATTGAAGTAATAGTTTTTAGATTCATCGACTAATTGAGAAAATAAAAATTGTTAGAAAATTATTTGTTAGGTGCAGCACTACAGACAATGTGACGGAAACATAATTGTTCTACTTATGCTTTTTGTAAGTTTAGCTAGTACTCACTGATAAACCCTTTTGTTTTTATTTTATTTTTTTGTTTTTTGATTTTGTATCAGCGATGGATTGGCGCCCTGTCCTGGGTGTATCTGCCCAGCGCCCAAAACATTCTCCCCTGGATGGGCATGGGGAAACCACCCGCGACCCTAATAGAGGATAAAGCGGAAGATAATGAATGAATAAATGAATGAATGAATGGTTTTTGCATAGTTTTGAACATTCACCTATATTCTTCCTGAATATAATAATCCAATGTGTTTTTATTATAGTGACAAAAACCTTTTTGTTAAATTGTATATATAGGTTATTAAACTCTTCAAAGTTATTATTTTGCCTTGTGGGTTGCCTTGCCTTGTAAGATAATAAACTTGATGGCCTATTCAAAACTACACCTTAACTTATCTGGTCAGTTGAACACTTCTGAAAATGTGAATTCACAGCATGCATAAGAAATCGTCTCCATATAGATCTCAAGTGACCGATTGTATTCTGATCTTACTTTTCACTGTTTATGAAACCAAACACAGACATCATTTCTATTTACAAAGACAAAATATAGTATCTGTCATGATAAATAGCCTTATAAATAGACTGGATCTGGCACTAGCCTATATAAGTTGAATAATGCATTTAATAAGTCAGTGCATGTAGCACAGTGTGTACATTAATATACCCATGAATGAAGTGTAGTTTATACAACATCTTAAAGAGTGTTCACACTGGGCATCAATGAATCTCATGTTTAAATAAAGAGTATGACAAAAAAGATTAATAAAAGAAATTAATAAAAAAGACCCTTTATGCCATTGGTATGTGAAATAGTATACTTTTTACCTAATAACAGAACGTTGTTGGTATTTCAGTGTGACTGAGGATGAACTTGTGTGCATTGCTAAACCATATGTGGCCATATGCAGCCCAGATAATCTTTTTATTTGGTCTGAATTTACTGTTTATTTGTGATCCAACCAGCAAAGATGCATCCTAACACTGGAAGTGAACAAGGATCATTTTTGTATCTACTAAAACCATTTTTGCAAAACCAATTTTACATAAAAACTAAAATAAACATTCAATGTTATGCTATATTATAACTTTCCCTTTTACTATGCACAATACACAGATTTTTTTATGTACGTGTTTTTACTTTAAAAATTGGTCTCAAAAAGAAATGCTTTTCATATACAATGTTGTTTAGAAAATCATCACATTCTGCAAGCCTTTTTAAAATAATATTTTATACCATGAATGAAAGTAAATTCATAAAAAAATAAAATATCTAAATAAATGTAGAAATAGGTGAAAAAAGTTTTACTATTTTATTTTTAAATCCCTGGTACAAGGTTTGGGGAGTCAAAAGGATTTATAATACTTTAAAAAATATATGCTTTGAAAATCTGGACTTTTGTCCAATGATCATGCTGTTCAAAGCTGGAAACCCTGTGGTTTATGTATGCAAGAACATGTGCAAAGATGCAAGGCATTGTGCAAAACAAATTATGGTAAAAATGCAGGAATGGGGCAATAACTAACACTGTTTAGTGTTGATTGACCTTTAGCATTTAGTCAGTTTCATAACACAGAACATTTGTTTTTAATTGAATGTCAAATTGTTTTCAAAATTTCTGTAATTCCAAAAGCATCTAATTGAAAGTATTTCATAGATTGACTAATTATATGACTTTATAAAAGAATCAATTACAAACAATACGCAGCAAACAGTTACATTAGGACATGTGTTATTTGCAAAGATTATATTTTAACAGCTTCATATTAAAAGGAAATGCTTTGGTAATCGGTCTTTTTCAGAGTTCCCACTCGGGTAATTGCAGGCTTTTTCCAAATGATTTAGCTAGCTCTAAGAAAACACACAGAAAGCAGCGTGCGCTGTGATATAGCCTTGTGGGGCATAGATAACCTTGATGTTAAGAGCTACATCCTTCAGATATGATTTTCCTTGACATATTGATGGCCCTTGAAAAGAGTGAAGCTGATTGTATGCAGACTATAATCAGTGAGCACACTTCAGCCAGCTATCCTTTTCTTCTTCATGTCTGTTTTTTGTTTAAACAGTTGAATTGACTGTTAAGTTGACTGATTTGTTTTATTTTAGTCTAAATTAATTTATCCTCAGTCTGTTATATTAGATAGATAGTGATATTTCCTAAATTTTGAAGGTAATGCAGGTGACATTTATGATATAGAACTGACTGAAAATTTAATATTCAATGAAATAAAAACATAATTGCAAGCTTCTGATTGAAGTGAAATAGTCCAGTCTTAATACTGGCAAGCTGAATAAGATTTAATGTATGTAGCTCATGCAACAGATGTGCTTTTATGGTGTTAACATTATTTTATGGATAAAAGGTGAAGGATAGGGCATGCAGCTCTCAGGTCCTTAGCGTGTGATTGCAGAGAGGGTTGTAGAGAGCATGTAAAGGACTCTTACTGTTAACAATCAACACTAAGAGGGTTGGTTGAAGCTGAAGATGAGCAGACCCACTGGTCCACTCTTGACAATGATATCGTCCTCTGTAAACATTCAGGTATATCATGATAGGAACAATGGTTTTGACTGTTTCTCTGCCAGAGAATACACCATGGAAACTTTAGCTTTTCTATTATATTTAATTTGTGTGTAAATGTACTTCACACAGGCTTTGAATAAATGAAAAATCAATATGATGCCAGGTTCTGACACAATGCTCTTTTTCATTAACTATCAGCTCATCTGTCTGTTCCCACAGGCTTCGGCTGGCCTGTCTGGTTTCCATTAATCTCTTTTGTTGGAAATACCATGTGATGCTTTCTCTATTCTTTTTTTCAGAAGTAAAGTTAGTGAACTTCGAAGTTAGTTAAATATTTTTGACTTAACTTCCAAACATAAAAAACATAAAATACATTATACAATACTTACTATACTTACTATACTATACTTTACTTGTACAGTACTGTATAGAATTCAGATTTGCAAGAGGTATATTGTCACGTTCTTGTAGGTTTCTAATTGCTCAACAGTCTGGGGCCTTTGTTACCAGATTTTTTATTTCCCAATGCACCAAATGTTTTCTATTAGTGAAAGGTCTGGACTGCAGGCAGGACAGATCAACATGCAGACTCCTCTACTGTAGGGCTGGGGCAATGCCTTGACTACGTCAATGTAATCGATTATGAAAATACATCAATTTGCATAACTTGGGTCGCCGCAGCAACAAAATGGCGGCAGATTTGCAAAGTGGAGATTAGTTTTCACAACAGTACAACTGCAATACACAAGCATTTAAAGCACAAACATCCCAGCATGCTTTATCCACATGGCTGTAAAACAGCGACGTAAAATTGGTTTATTTGTTGTTTTTTTATCTTAGCATATTATTTTAAGACTTTTAACACGTTTAATGTGTTTTCATTATTAGAAGTGCATTACTAACCGTTTCTTCGTTGTCTTGTGCAGCTTTTTTTGGTACTGCTCATGTATCGTGTTTTTTAATATCGTATTGAGATCAATTTGAATCTCCGTGCTTGTATATAGTTAACAAAAAATATATAGTCAACATATATAGTCCATAAAATATCGGATTTTATGGTCCACAATGTTTGTACAGTACAGTAAAGCTGACTCGTTACCTGGGCATTTAATAATTTAAAGCAAGCTATTTGGGGGAAAAAAGGTACATTTTTACATCCAGTATTTTTGATAAGATATTTCAGTAATAGTAAAAGACTCCACCATCCACCACCAAATATTCCACCATAATTCTAATGTGCTTTATATTATACTTGAATTGTTGAATCTCTTGTGGCTGAGATTTTATTATGTTTGGAATTAAAATAAAAATTTTGCAAAATAATGAAAAATAAAAACCTTTAATGTTGAAATAATTTCATTAATTAAACACAGTGCTCTTAATGGCTCTATTGAAAAACAAAAGTGCTTTAGCATTAAAGCTTCATCAAAGATCAAATCTCAGCCACAAGAGAATCAATAATTCAAGTGTATCAGTAATTATAAGTATAATATAAAGCATATTAAAATGATGGTGGAATATTTTAAGATGAAACTTTTATGATTACTGAACTTTCTTATCAAAAATGCTGGACATATCTGACCACAAAACAGTTTTCCATTTTGTCTCCAAACATTTTAGATGAGCTTTGACCCAGAGATGAATGTGTGTTTGCATATGACATTTGCATTATGTGGATTTATTTCGCATTTATGGATTTCACAGCAAATGTTGTTCACAGGCTGTAATTTTGACTGTAATCCTTTTTTATACATTATATTGTTATCATGATATCTTTTGCTTAATTCTTTGCTTGGGTTGCTTGGGTGGTTCCCCTATGCCCATCCAGGGAAGAAGGTTTCGTGCGCTTGGCAGATTCACTCAGGACAGGGAGCCAATCCAATGCTGGGCACACACTCACTAATATAGAGAGACACACTTATACTATATGAGGGCAATTAAGAGCAGCCAAATTACCTTTAATCAATGTTTTTTTATGCTGTGGGTGTAAACCGGAGAACCCGGAGGAAACTACTGGATACACGTAGAGAACATGGAAACTCTACCCAGATCAGGATTCAAACCTAGATCCCTAGTGCTGATAGGTGAATGTGCTAACCACTAAGCCACTGTGCCTCCCCTTTTTTAATATTCTGGTTTATTGCTGGCTAAATAATACCTGTTTATAACAAACTTTACATCATAGTTATCATTTTGTTCATTTACTTTTGTGCAGTTTACTTTTGGACTTGTTTGAACTTATCTATTTCTACTTGAGGTTTGTGGATTTTTTATTCCCTCTTTCCTCTAGTTAGTGTAGCAATGCAGCATCCAGCTGCATAAACCTTGCTATGCAGAGAGCACTGCACTGTATCACACTTCAGTCTTTCTGCCAGGTTATACTGAACACACTTTCCTTGTCTCTGTCCAACCCACATTTCCCCCCTCCACATCTCTGTCTTTCTCTCACTCCCTTTCCACACATGGTCCTCAGTGTGAAGTGGAAGGCTCACAGGCCTGCTCTGTTTGTCAACTACTGCCATCAAATGCAGGGGAGTGATAAACTGCATAGCCTGTATCTTCTCAACCTTAGCTTCCATCATCAACAAATATACACCTCATCAATCATTCAGTTGTAATTTATTCCCATATTTACAGAAATGTCAAGTTCACGTGGTTCTGTGTTAGTATACATTCCTGCATAACAAAGTATAAAGTACAACATTCTGTATGAAAAATGTTTACTGGTGAGGTGTTATTGAAGAGCTAGGAGCAGACTGTAAACTTAAATAAAATTTAAAAAATGACTGACTGTTTCAAAATCAGAAAATTTTAATACTTTTGGTCAAACAAATAATTCCTATAACTCTGTGTGTGTGTGTTATGTGTATATATGTGCATGGAGTTTTGGGCAGGAGCAATTTGGATTAGGTTCCTTGGCCAAGGGCACTTCAGCCATAGCAGTTGGTGGGGCCGGGAAGCGAACCAGGGATCTTCATTTCACAAGGCTGGTTTCTTAACCACACGCCTACTACTGTCCCGAGTACTAATACATATTTCACCTAAACATTAAAAGTGTAGTTCACAGCGAAATGCATTATGGACATTTTGTAATACCGCTGGTTTTACATATTTATACCAGGTATAGGAACAGTAAAAGCAGATAAGGTATCCAAAATGGACAATTTTTTTTTGTTACTTACTTGTTTGCTTTTCAGAATACATAAAGTTTATGCATTTTTATTGTGTCACAATCAAATTAAGTTCATACAAAATTGTGGACCTTATTGATGCCTATATCAGTGCCCCAGGCCCTTATGTATGTGAATGTATGTTTACAGTGTATGCAGGTAA
Source organism: Corydoras sp. C115 (assembly GCA_019802505.1). Taxonomy (NCBI): domain Eukaryota; kingdom Metazoa; phylum Chordata; class Actinopteri; order Siluriformes; family Callichthyidae; genus Corydoras; species Corydoras sp. C115. The sequence continues at coordinate 11,727,858 of JAFMOC010000007.1, forward strand.
ACTGCCTCGTACCCTGACTAACAATAACATGATAAAATGGGAGCTATCTGAGACCAAGACAGACATGTGAACATGTTCTCCTGATCTAGTTTATGCCACAACTCCTCATACGTTAATGCTTGGTTTATTCAAAAAAGGGATGAAGGATGGGGTAAAATGAATGCCAACCTATTACAAATATCCATACTTAGAATAAATTCATGTTATCTTGTACTCCTGAGCTATGCATGCCCCTCCAGTTACCATAAACAGGCCCTAGCACGAACTCCCTGAGCATGGAGAACACCACACAGCAGCTCCATGTCAGCAAAGGCAGAGAGAAATGGAATAGAGAAAGAAAGAGAGTGTCAGATTTGGTTAGGATCCAGGCTGGTGTTAGAATATGCTTGGCACTAATATGGCACCAGTATCTGTATCCTCATCTCTGTTGTGTGTCAGTGGGCGATGCAGGGGCCTGTCTCCCGTTTGCTCTGACAGTGTCATTTCAGATTACATTGGCACTATGCTCACAGCACTGCCACCCTTCACTTATCACTCAGCTGCTGTGTTTGAAACCCGCCCTTTTTTGTCATTAATGCACTTGATGTCTATTTAAAAACTGCAGCAACTGTGGTATCTGTTTTCCTGTCAGGAGATCATTGACAGCATTAATACCACTTGTCCTTGCCTCATTTACTAAAGCGCTGACACCTAGCTGCAGTCTACATCCATCAAGTCTCTCTTTCCCTCTGTCTCACCCTTGCTGTCTGTTGCTTGTTTCTAGCTGCCATTTTAATGCTGAGCTGTTTTCAGTCCAAGTTTCTCTCTGTGCATCATCCTTGAGCAAGAGCTTCACCTCAAGCATCATTTCTAAGTAGAATGAATGACTAAGACACCTTTCACACTATTCTGCAACTTGTTATTTCTCTAAAAATTTAACCCTGTACAACACCCAGTTGCCAAACCTACCCAATTCACATCTCCCATTCTGATACTGGTAAGTGCTTGTTTACATCCTGTGAAACTAACCATACCATCTTTTCAGATAGTTGAGCATGGAAAACAAGAGGACAGCTGAACACATTTTGCACTTACTACATCTGTCCACATGGCTATGGCAGCAATGGGACTAAAACTATAACATAACCTATAAGAAGACTATGTTGTTCTTATGAAGCTATATTAAATCCCAGTCACAATAGATGCAGTCAGTAAAACTGTAGAATAAAACTGCATTCATGTAAATGAATGTAAAAGGTATTGTGATATAGAAATATGCATTGTCACTCTGTAGTCAGTTTAAATCCTAGATGCAAAGAGATTATTTCAAACTGAGTGTGAGCATATATCTCAATAAGCAACTATTGACTAAAGTATATATTTGATTCTGTGAAGTGTGAAAAAAAATTCTCTTGCATCCTTTGATGTGAATCATGCTTAAATTAAATAAGCGTATGTCTTTAAAGCTCGGAAACATTTTTTTTGTAAGACCAGTAGGTTTATGCTATCATATTTAATATGAGAAAGATTGGCACCACTGGATGAATCAATTTTATCATCTGGAGACCTATGCCTCTTCCTCAAAAAAAAGCGTACATATTCCTATTTCTTTTGCCTCCCACACTTTGTTACCTCTTACACACACACACACACACACACACACACACACACACACACACACACACACAACACACAACACACGTTCCCCAATGTACATTGCTGAGGTTATATGATCACAAGACTTAGCAGTTATATTACTGAATTGGTGTATTATGTATAACAATCCTTATACTTGCTATCTCTCTTTCTCGCTGTCTCTAAGTTTCACTCATTCATGCACACAGACACACACAGACACACAGACACACACACACACACACACACACACACACACACACACACACACACACACACACACACACACACACAGACCCTGAAATTGAGGTTCTCTGTTGTCTAGACAGCACCCTAAGGCTAAATGTTGTCTTTCTGGTGTTCTTAGAATCGAGATGGATGCGTTGTCTCCCCCGACACACCATTCATGCCAACATTTGAGTGAGAAATAGACAGAAAGACAGATTCAGGAGTCTGGATTTTCAATCTCTGACAAGATTATATATATATATATATATATATATATATATATATATATATATATATATATATATATATATATATATATATATAAACATTGACAGCAAGATTGGATTTAGACTTTCTGATGGACAACATTTGCAGACACACTTATGAAGAGACTGCAATCATTTTTCGGGTTTTATTAACTAAAAAAGTGTTTACAACTGTCACATCATACAATATCTTATCACAACATCAATATGTAGCAGCTTGTCTAATTTACATGATCAGCCAGTTGCTATTACGAATACAGACTGTAACAAATAAGCACCATAAAAGTGGGCAAAAGAAACAAAAGATGTCAAACATGAACAAAATTGTGTGTATTCCACAATATTGAGAGCATAACTGATCTATAATCAATGCAGTTGCTTTCAGCATGAAATGGAGTAGTATGAAATTTACTGTATATGGACAAGTGCCTTTTTTTAACAGATTAGATTAATTAAAAATGTATGATAAATGTTTGGAAAATGTAAATGCAAAATAATAATAAAACTCTGTTAATAAAGCATAAATATTTTTAACCATATGTGTAAGATCAATCTACAAAAATCTGATTCAAGTTCAAATAGCTGAGCACTAAAAAAAAGTTTCAGAATGATTAAAGGCAAAAAATCCTTATCATTAAAAGTGTGATGTCTTTGTTTCTGTCTTTGTAGGAGTGTTTGCCAAGTGCCGCTATGTCTACTATGGCAAGCATTCAGAGGGCAATCGCTTCATCCGCAATGACCAGCTCTAAAAGACATTTGGACAGACAGACAGTCCACAGGAAAGGCATGCAGCAGATATTCATGAAGACATCTTCCTGTGCGTCTTTATTAATATCCATATCATCACATGCATTTTAAACAGCCGATCACAGCCCTCCAGAGCCTTCTGCTGAGTGTGTCATCCCTGCCATCTCTCATCCCCGTCTTACTGCCTGAGTAGTGCCACTCACACTGACATTACTGCCTTTAAGCAGTCTTACTACATGCGCGTGCACACATACGCACACAAACGTACACACACACACACCCATGCACAAACAAATCTACCCAAGTGCCTGTGCTGACAGCTACTGCATGATGATGGATTGCCCAGTCCAACTGCTAGTCTGTGCAGGTCAAAGGTTCCACCTGAGGCTGCAGTGAGCCTATGAGGACACGTAGGATGAGTCCTCCACAAAGTCAAGCTAAAGTTAAACATAGACACACACACACACACAAAGATGATTTGTTCCACTTATCCATATTACCTGGTTTCTTTTCACAAACCTTGTGTAGAAAACACAGCACAATTAGTTAGCTCTACTTTTTGGGAAAAAAAAGTTCCTTGACAACCTGAATACTGATCATGTTTTAAAAAATGTTTTATTCTTTACTATTTAAACAAAGGGCTCTAAGCTATTTTTTTGTTATACATCACCTGATAAACATTTTTTTTCTGTAGTTTTTATATATTTGGCAGGTAGAGGGCATTTACAGACAGTATAGCCGTGTGTGTGTGTGTTGAGAGTGATATTTAGTGTGTTTGCAGATGTGTGTGCATATACAATGTTTAAGGCTGGTGTGTTGCGGGGGCAGATGTTGCCAAACAGGCGCCTGAAGGAGTGAGGAAAGTGCGAGGTAATGAGCTTTGCTCTCATTGCTTCAGTCCATGAGAGGAAAAAGAGACAGGCGAGACGGAGCAGCGAGACTAAGGAGAAGTCAGCAACTTCTATTTCACTACTGATTGCCTCCTTATGTTACATCCACACAAGTTTAATAACATACTCTCAACTTTTCTCAACATACTCTCAACGCAGTACAAATGTTTATGTATGTTGTAAATTTTGTATTGAGCTGTGATCCATTCTTAATGCACTATTTTCAATCAGATGCTTAAGTCATATGTTCTTCTCAACGGCTTCAGAGTGAGCAGTGCACCAAAGTATCACTGGAATGTTGTTGACACTGGAATAGCCAATGTTGTTATAATGATTTTAAATAGATAAAAAAAAAATCAGATCATTTTACAAAAAATTGTTATTTCATAAGATTTTAAGTGTACTAATTAAAAATTTTAAGTTAATGTGAACTGCATCATTTTTGTCTTATGATGAATTAAATCATATAAAATGACATTTGGCTTTGTATAAACATTTCACGGTGGTTTCTAAATGATGTAGATAGTTACCCTTACTGTAATATAATTGTCAGATGTTTGTTGCTATGTCAACTTTATATATTAAGAGAATTAATATATACATATATATATATATATATATATATATATATATATATATATATATATATATATATATATATATATATACTTAATTTAAATTGTTTTTGTCTAAGATGGTTATTGTCTTGTGTAAAAGACGTATAAATGTAACGCATCATTTACCCAAATTTTACGTTTTTGTGATGGTGTGAAATTAATTTACTAAATTTCAACTTGTCCTCGTTCAGGCTGCACTGGACAAAAAGAAAACTAAAAGACCTTGAGGAGGTCACCCACCCATTGTTGAGTAATAAATACTTGATTTTACTGTGAAAATTGCACATGTAAAAGGGAGCAGGTAGTAATGAGTGGTTGTATTTGTGTACAGGGCATTGCTGCTGAGTGAGGGCGAGCTGGGGAGATAAATGGCAGTGTGTGGAGTCTGAGCTCAGTGCACCGTTCTTTTCATGCTTTGAGGGAAAGGCCACATGTGGCCCAGTGAAATGTTGTGTGCACTGGCTGTAAGACTGACTGTGAGCCTGTTTTTGTGTATGTGTGTTCTGTCTGTGTGATTTCAATATGTATATCCAACTTAGATTTTGTGCGTGTGCATGAGTGTGTGTCCTTGGTCTTATGAAACTTGTGCAGCGGTTCTTTCCTGTTCCGCCGGAGAGCATGGTCACTAGTGAGGGCATTTTTAAATGACAAGGTTTATTTGTCCATGTTGTGATATGTTCACACGCAAGTGCCAGTGACAGCCAGAGGAGGCAGGAAGAGGGAGCCACAACAAGCCCCCCCCCCACCACCACCACACAAAATGTCATCTCTTCCCTGGCTGGCTCACCCAGCCATCTCCATGAAAAGAACAGACATTTAAAACTTTGTGACATGTGTCAGAGACGCTGCCATTGAGCCAGTGTCGCTGATGTAGCCCGAATTGACAGCAGCGGAGCCTACGGAGCTGGCTGGGGGACGTAGCGAGTTTGGTGAGTGTCACTTCCCATCCTCGTCACGGCCTCATCTTCAACAACTCCGCAAATATAAACAGCATTAGGAGAGAGGCGCAAGTGCAGAGGGTAGACATATGCTGCCACGCATGTGTACTGCATGTGACTGAGGGAAAGCAGGAGTGAGAGTGTATGTGTTGTGCATAGAGAACTAATTAAGGACCAGGAACAAGAGCACAGGCTGTGACCTGAGATACTGTGTATGCACAGCAATACAGAAAACTTATTTGCCATAGTTGTGGAGTAGCTTCAGTGATGAGCACAACACTTAGTGCTTTGGGCAGAATACGTGTATAAATGATGGAACAAGTGCAAACTAATGTTGACAACAGAATTCTAATTCAGAATTGTAATTTCTGTATTTCATGAATACATAATTTGAAATATATTGCACACATGTAGTTTTAACAAGCCTTGACTTAAAGATGAAAGTTATTAAATTTTATCATTCATTAAGTCAACTATGCATTACACATAGAGCACCTTTTTTGGCTTCTCATTCTAAGTTCTCTGCTTTGGGGTTCTTACAGAAATGCTTTCGTGAGGTCTTGATTTTAGACCATGAATAAGGTATTTGATGGGGTTCTACACTAATCTCACTACATCATGCCTTAATGGATGTTGCTTTGTGCACTTGGAAACTGTAATGCTGGAAGATAAAAGGGCCTTTACCAAACCATTTCGGCAATGCTGGATGTATGCAGTTATGTAACCAAAATGCATGAATTCATGACACCTGTAGCAAAATGAGTTCAAGATCTCAATGTGAGATCATAAAACAAGGAAGACATTAAATAGCTACTTACTGTATCAAATTGTGTTGCTATGAAAATCGTTGTTACAAATGCAACACAACTACAGTACAACAATAATTACAGACAAGTAGCATTATCAGTGATAATGAAATGTAGTGTAACAGGATGGAAAGGAATGCGGACGGAAGACAGGCATTCATGAGCTTGGGAGCTGGCTTTATTAACACACACTATTTTAAAAGTATGTTTAAAGTCCACATTGGTGATGAATCTGCCGTACTGTCACCTCCTGCAACTCGTAGTCAGTTCTCTTTTTCCCGCAGCTTATAAAGGTACACACGTTATCAGACTGAGCCGTATCAGGTATCAGGTCAATCTCCCTGAGATCAAACTCATCGGCTATGTCTCTGTTTTTCCCAATTTGAAACAAAGTTTTATGTTCCATCCTTTTAACAACCTTTGTGTTCAAATGACTTTACATGGATCTAATAAGCGACACCCTCGAAACCTAAGATTTCAGTTCTAAGCTTGTCTCTAAAAGTCTTGTGCATTTTTAAACTTGTCACTTACCTTTCATTGGAGCTATCCAACCATTCACCAAGCTATTTGTCTTTACCTCGTCAATCAAGCACACACCAAAGGTTCAGACTTTGTAAGTAGACAGCATGGGACAAAACTCATTTTTCCCATTGCACCAGGTGTTTAAAACCATACCATGCATTTTGGACAACTACAGAGTACAGTGTATAAAAACCAAAGCAGGATGGTCGCATATGATCCTCTCATACCAGCGCAAGACACCGTAACACACAACCATTGAAGTGGGGAAGATAATTCTACACCCAAATAATACATAATTCATAGGACAACTATCATCTGTTTCTCTGTATACTTTATTTGCCTATATTGTTTGAACAACGGTAAGTAATTATTGAACTGCAAAGTGTAGCTACTATTGGTTATAGTACAACCAATAATACCACTGAATGTAGAATCAAGGGGGTGTATCTAATAAAGTGGCCACTGAGTGTATATATTGATTTTGCATTAACAATTTTCACTGCCTGACACGTGCTCTTAGAGTTAAAATGCACATTTGTAGTCCCTACTTAGTCAAACTGCCTTTTGTAGTATTTCCTTTTCAGTGCATTAATGTGTTTATTAAATGAATGGCACTCTGTGCAGACAGTGTTCTAGTTCGTTCATTAGATAGCAGTGCCAGTCTACGTAGTAAGCCTTAAAAAAAGCCCAGGGCTCTGTGACTGCAGCATACTATGGCCCTCTGCTCTTCTCTGATCCAGATACTCTATGTGGCTGCCTGTCAGAGCAGCTCACAGAAATCACCCCTAGTCATCAGTTATTAGACGTCTCTTTTTGAGTGATTGACACCAGCAAATGCAAATCAGGCACATGAGAAAGCGTTGGGTGCTGTATCAGTGATTGACAGCCAAGCACTGATAGCACACTAACTGGATGAGGGAGAGGTGAGATGAGGGTCTGATCACTCTCCCAAGCTCACAGCCTCATCCTTTACCGCAGACACGAGGAGACATTAGCTGAGGCAGACAGCCCTGGAAAGGGCAGGCTCTGAAAAAGAGCCTTATTTCCGGCACGGTTTCAGATGAGTAGCATTTGTCATTGAGGGGAAGATGGTGTAATTAGCTTGTCAGTCTACTTTAGGCTGAGCTAGCTCTCTCCGGTAAGAAAGATGGACGAACTGCCATGGGAGTTGACAGCCAGTCGATAATGTGGCAATTAATGTCATAAATAATTCCACTACCAATTATAGCAGAATGGACTTTGTGCCTTAAACAGAGAATAGTGTTCCCTTATCATTTCCTCTATCAGCAAGTCCTGCCATCATGTCTTACCTAATTATTTCTCTTTAAACGCCATAGCACAATATAGCCTTTCTGTTCAAACTGATTTCTATGGCATAGGACATAATACCACAGCCATAGTAAACTGTGTGTGAAGAAAATCTTCAGCCAATTTCAATAACTGGAAACAAAGAAGGAATGTGGTTATGAAATATCATCTGCAGACTGTAAGTAAGAGACTAAAACAATTGAAGAACGTAGACTGCATTGTGTAAATCAATTTGTCTTGATATTTTAAAGGTTGATATAGCCTCGCTAACAGGCAAAGTATTGATTTACCACCCATCTTTCTCTGTGGAAAAAAAATTCTTACACACCTTTGAACTCAAGGCAATCCTCTGCCAGAATACATTGTTTGATACAATATTTAACATCCAGCAGGCACACAGACTTAAGACATATGATCAAATTCTGCCAGTTTGTTGAAAAATGTGTATTTGTCTGAACCAACCACATTTTTGCTTTTCGAAACCAGCTTGACTGTCTCTCTTGTTGTTCTGTATTTCCTGAACAACTGGACTCTATTTAAACACATTTATTTGTGAATGCATACAAATGTTATGCATGCAATACATTTAAAGTTGGCTTTATAAGAAATGAAAATGTACAGAATATTCAATATAAAACATTTTACATGATCGCTAACCACTTGTGATATACACTCACCGGCCACTTTATTAGGGACACCATTCTAGTAACGGGTTGGACCCCCTTTTGCCTTCCGAACTGCCTCAATTCTTCGTGGTATAGATTCAACAAGGTGCTGGAAGCATTCCTCAGAGAGTTTGGTCCATATTGACATGATGGCATCACACAGTTGCCGCAGATTTGTCGGCTGCACATCCATGATGCGAATCCCCCGTTCCATCACATCCCAAAGATGCTCTATTGGATTGAGATCTGGTGACTGTGGAAGCCATTTGAGTACAGTGAACTCATCGTCATGTTCAAGAAACCAGTCTGAGATGATTCCAGCTTTATGACATGGCGCATTATACTGCTGAAAGTAGCCATCAGATGTTGGGTACATTGTGGTCATAAAGGGATGGACATGGTCAGCAACAATACTCAGGTAGGCTGTGGCGTTGCAACGATGCTCAATTGGTACCAAGGGGCCCAAAGAGTGCCAAGAAAATATTCCCCACACCATGACACCACCACCACCAGCCTGAACCGTTGATACAAGGCAGAATGGATCCATGCTTTCATGTTGTTGACGCCAAATTCTCACCCTACCATCCGAATGTCGCAGCAGAAATCGAGACTCATCAGACCAGGCAACGTTTTTCCAATCTTCTATTGTCCAATTTCGATGAGCTTGTGCAAATTGTAGCCTCAGTTTCCTGTTCTTAGCTGAAAGGAGTGGCACCCGGTGTGGTCTTCTGCTGCTGTAGCCCATCTGCCTCAAAGTTCGACGTACTGTGCGTTCAGAGATGCTCTTCTGCCTACCTTGGTTGTAACGGGTGGCTATTTGAGTCACTGTTGCCTTTCTATCAGCTCGAACCAGTCTGGCCATTCTCCTCTGACCTCTGGCATCAACAAGGCATTTCCGCCCACAGAACTGCCGCTCACTGGATGTTTTTTCTTTTTCGGACAACAACCATGCCACGTTCAAAGGCACTCAAATTACCTTTCTTCCCCATACTGATGCTCGGTTTGAACTGCAGGAGATTGTCTTGACCATGTCTACATGCCTAAATGCACTGAGTTGCCGCCATGTGATTGGCTGATTAGAAATTAAGTGTTAACGAGCAGTTGGACAGGTGTACCTAATAAAGTGGCCGGTGAGTGTACATTATAATATATATAAATAAGGTGTAATCTGGATTTCTGTTCGACTGGTGGCATTGAAGGATGGTCTCACTGAACTGATTATTTCCAATTTTTTGAAAATGGACACCTGATCACTGCACTATCAGTACTTTGATTTTTGCATCGTCTTGCTCTTTGGAAGTTCAGGCTCGGAACTTTGTGATGATGTACTATTGTAAAAAGCACTATATAAGTAATTGAACTTGAACTTGATGTGAACAAAAAGTAAATGTTACAATAAAAATAAAAACAGAACACACATAGAAAACACCTTTTATAGACCTTCAAAGTTATCAAACACAACACAGTTCTGACTTCTGTACAGCTTCTGAAAGCTGCTGTAAAAGTCTCTGTTTTTTTAAAACACATTCAGAGTTGCTGTTATATAGGTCTCAATTTATGAGGTCTACAAACCTTGGTTCCTAAATTGTGGCTTTAAAGCAAAGAAACTAGAAATCAGGGGAGTAAGGTGGGTGATACCACTACACTGAGTTAACAACTGGAATAGAAGGATTGCATAGTGCGCTGGCACGTCATGCAGAAGAATTCCTGTCTTAAGTAATTGTGACTCTACATTCTCTACAAAAGTTTGCAGGCAGTTTTTTTGGGATCTGGCTGAAAAAAGTAAAGGCTACTCCATTGACTACCTCTTCTATTCTGAATCAAACTGATAACAATATCATCCCCTGTGACAATAGACCCCAGAAAAGATGGATCCTGGTCAGACATGGAAATGAAACTTAAACAAGTTTTCAAATGTCTTGCTTTTTGTTTATTCATCAAGATATATGACTCAAACTGTGAACAAACCATTTATAAATCTTCATGAATGATGGCTTGCACTGGGCCTATGCTAATGCCCAGTTCTTTTAATATCAGTTGCTAAAACAGATGTAAATATCTTGATAGAATCATTTCCACTTATTCGATTATAAAGATATGTCTTGAAAACATGTCATGTAGCTTGCATGGGGACGATGCAACCATGGTGATTGTAAGCCAGGCTTATATATCCAACATCTGTGTCAGACTTTTGCTTACTATTATTGATTTGATTATTAGGGAAGCAATGTAGAATAGGATGTAATAAATACTTCAGTAGTATTACAGATGTAATGTTTAGGTGTCTCAAGATTTTGGTCCATTTTGTGAATATTACAATGCAACATAAAATACTGTAGTAAAATATTAAGTGAACTTGAATATTTTAGATAACACTGCATGAGAAACTGGCATGCTACTCTAATCAATATAGTCAGATGAGCTCAGGGGGACTGTTAAAAACCTATTGTCACTTAACACAGTCCATTGAGATATAAATAAATAAGTGCATTCTACAATTATTTGGAAAATATCATACATGTATTCAGTGTAGAAATACAACCCCTTTTTTTTTTCAGAAGTCTTACTTATCTCAGATCTAAAAGAAATGCAGCTATATTTAGGTATGCTTGTTTTCCCATCTTGTTTTATTTATTTATTTATTTGTTTAATTTTAAAGAGTTTTAAAAAGGGACTTTGTAAACAGTTAACAATTAACTCTGCAAGCATAAAGGAGAGAATCTATTATGATGATGGTACATTTGTCTTAGAGAGAAAATAGCAGTTTCATAGACAGTGTGCGATTTACTCACCTTTATGGGGTTTAGATTTGTCTCCTATTAAAAATGCATGGGGCATTCTGGAGAGGAGCAACTTGAGTGTTGCATCAAGAAAGTTTTTTTTTTCTTCCAAACTGAATTACTGTATTTAATGATGTGTGAAATTATTCAACTTTAATACTGGTAAATATTAGTAATTTTATTATTTTAGTAAACATTTTTATCACTTTATATTCACAAAGTAGAATAAACTTGGTCTGTACAAACATTGGAAAATCAACTATCCCAACTTTTTCAAAAATTAACTTTGTGAAGAGATTCCTTTTCGTGGTTGTTAAACTCTTATTTTGAAATGGATAGCCAAATCAAATCAGGTTTGCTCATGCAAACCAATAGTAATGTTGTGTGAAACAGTGTTAAATGTGTTAGATGGTGGTGGTAGATTTAATATATAGTCCAGCCAGCAATGGCTCAAGGTCACATCAGCTTCCTCTACATAATGCATGAATTCCCCCCGTCCTCGCTCAGTCTCCAATCATCCAGGCCAACCTTGGGATGAAAATTTTACTAAGTAAATCAGTGAACATGCTGGCATTTCTATTAAACTCCAGCGCCAAACTGACAAGTGTGATGAATTATGCTAAATAATAACAAACCCAATAAATCAGCTTTACTACTTGAAGGTGAAGTGAAACTAAACTGTCTAGCAAACATTTACTATTATTTTAATATAGTAAATTCTGTGCTTTCTAATTAGCTATCTACTTTCTCTTTTCACAGTGCATAAAGCATTGCTCTATACGTAGCTGCTTTACAGTTACTTGGAAGGCAGTATTGCAGTGGTTAACTTTAATAGAAATGTTAAATAACACATTTGCCTTATATATATATATATATATATATATATATATATATATATATATATATATATATATATATATATATATATATATTTCTGCAAACATTAAAAATATATATACATTTAAAATTGTTTAATGTGTAAGAGTTACTTCATTCTTAGGATTGGATTTGTGGTTGTTACACGGCATAAGCATGTAAACAAAACATGCAGTAACTGGGCATTTATTAGCAAAACTTTACATTCTGAACATATTTCTAGTTTCAGAAATAACGTCTCTTCCACATAATATAGCTTTAAAAACATTTCAAACATTTACCTAAATTGACTAGTAATTCTTCTTAGTGTATGTCAAAATACTAGCTGAGAAAATACAGTTTGTAAAGCCAATGCTGAAATCATCATATGAATTTAAGTAACACCATCAGACTTAGTTGTTTATGCCCAGAATATGATCCAGCTGTGTGATTAAGATTGCATCTAGCTTGCATCACATGTCCTGCTATTCACAGTCAACCCACCCCAGAAAAAGGGGTAATTTTTAATGTTTGCAGAAATATCTTTAGGAGACAGGCTTTAATTGGACATCTGTCGATCTAAAACTTTCCAGGGACAACTAGACATTAGCTGGACATTATTAAAACTTTTGTGAAGGGAAAAGAAAAAATGCATCATCCTGATAAAGAACAGAAGGCTTCACACCAAAGGAACCTGACTCCTTTGAGATATACCAGTTCCACACTATTTTCTGATTAATGAAAGTAAGATTTTTTTTTGAAGATGGCAGTGTTGAAAAAGTAATTGATTCACCTGCTGTGTGTTCTGTTAATTGTGTCAGTGCAGGGGGTGAAAAGTTCTCAGAGAGGGAGAAAAAGCTGGAAATGTAAATGATGTATACATTTGTGCAAACGTGGCTTTGTGACACACCTACATCTTGCGGCATTGTCTATGTTCTCCACTTATCATATAGATGGACTTTGTAGTTTTAAATGTACTGACTGTAGTACATCTGTTTTCTTTTTTTTGTTTGTCCCCTTTTGGTTCTCTGTTCTCTATTGGTCCAGACCTTCACAGAACAGGTATAATGTGGGTGGTGTATTGTTTATTGTCAGTTTTTCAGTGGCATTGGTGTTGTGAAGGAGTTTTAATGCAGCAGTGCTGCTGTAGTTTTATTTAAACACCTCAGTGACACTGCTGGGATAGAAATAATGCACTAAACCAAATAATACCTTCTCTGAGGTGCTACTTTTGGTGCCTGACCATTAGAGAAAAGTGTAAAAGGGACTGTACTGCAGTCTTTAATTATAGAACTACAAAGTCCATCTTTACTGTAAGTGGAACTGATAACATGGAATATAAGTGAAGCAAAAAAGAGGCGTCTTCAAAAAGCCTCCGCATGTCTGCATGGCTTTTATCCAGGACCTCAAATTTCCTCTCATTTCACTGATAAGTGGAAAGGACATACTAATTTGTAGCCATTTGATAGTGTACATATCAGTGTTATTGTAGTGCTGGTCTCAAGTCTGGATAAATTGGATGGGTGCATCTGGATGGACATCTGGTGTAAAACTGTGCCCAAAATGAGGATACAGATCTTCCCACTGTGGTGTTCCCCAATGTGAACAGCCAGAAAAAAAGAGGAGGAGGAAGTCCCATCACATCAGCACAACACACACCACCACCACCACCACATTGGTGCCACTGCATTGCTAAGAATCATCCCATATATTACCTGCTCTGTGGTTCTGTGTGGGTTCTGACCATCAGCGAACAAAGAAAAGGGAACTAGCAAAGTAAACAGCTGGATTACAGCTGGATAACAGCTGGATTAACAGCTGAACAGCTACAGTCTATAACTGTAGAAACCAGCAGGCTTTATATAAGTAGGGCTATATATATATTAGGTCTGGACTATTCTACCTACTCCAGTTTTATTTCCATCCATCCATTATCTTTTGCATTATCCTCTATTAAGGTCAGGAGGGGGGCATAGGGACATCCAGGGGAAAACATCTCAGGCGCTGGGCAGATACACCCAGGACAGGGCACTAATATACCACTGTCCTGTTTTATTTTTAATTGTTATTTGTAATTGAAATTAATCTTACTATAATATAATTCACATTAAATTGAATTTCACAGGTAAGATTTAAATCCCCAGAGAAGGATGCAAAAAAAGGCTGAATAAAACCTTTGGTGGCTGCACTGGCTTAAATACTTTTCTAAATTTTTTTTATTAATTTTACTGCGAGTGCCAATCATTTTTGACTCAACCTTGTAGTGTAAAGCAAATAAACTACAGCTCATTATTTTAGATATTCTGATCAATATGTCAAGGTTTGTCTGAGTTAATTCTGTATGTATACTATATAATAAGAGTCTCCTGAAATTTAATTGATGGGGAAATGAATAATGGGGAAAATTTTTCGTTTTTAGTAGTTGTTTTCTTCTGATCAGCTTTGATCACAAAACTATTTTTTAAAAACAATCCTTAGTAGCAGCACATTTGTAAATAGTGTCTATTCAAGGACATGCACAAATTCTACTTCATCCAGTGCAATCATCAGTGCAATCATCCAGTGTAGGTAAAAAAAAGTTTTTTTTCAGTCTGCTTATTGGATGAATAAATAAATGGAGCATAATCCACTAAGCCTATCAGGGCCAGAAGACTATTAAGTTTTGTCTCAGCTTAGCTTCCATGTCTGATAAAAGTAAATCAAGATTAGTGACTAGAAATGGGCTCTATTAGCACCATGTAATTAGGCTGCTCCCCAGTGAAAATAGCTAATGCTGTGTGATGCCAGATGATAGCCTGCTTTCACTTTCATCAAAAGTACCAGTGGACTCCTTCAGTTTAACATCTGTCTCTCCAGCAGTGTGTAACGGGTTGAGCCCCTACTGCCTAAAAAGCTAAGTCAGTAGAATGAGGCTTTCACAGCTGCCCCACGGGGTATCCTGGCAATGAACGTATCACATTCATAATTTGTGTTTGTATGTGGTTTACTTAAAAAATGTGCCTGGGCTGTTTACACAAATTTCATCAAATAATAATAAATAAAAAATCATGACATTGAACTGAGGCAACAAAACAACTTGACCTCTTGTATGTTCATAGTCTCTCTGTAAGTCTGTTAATTGTCTCAGGTGAAGATAAAGTGTTCTTGCCAATTTGATTTAGCTTCAAATGACAAAATAAGGTGTCTCCCTCCCTATCTCTCTCTCTTCTATCTATTTCTCTCTCTCTCTCTCTCTCTCTCTCTCTCACTTCTCTCTCTCTCGCTCGTGTAGAGGAGGATTGAGTTGTCATGTACCTCTAATAGGCAGCACAGGGAATCATTAGTCTAGCTCAGCTCTCTGACTGATGGGCATTTCACTCCAATCATCAGAGCGCACTCACACAGGCCACCACTATTGACATGGTGTCAGAGCTGAGAGGCGATGGCTTAATCAGGCGCGACACTCTCTGCATTGATTTGACAAGTGGCCGTAATGACCTTCTTGTTTTTGTAAAGGATCACTGTTTATCTGGGCTGGCACCAATGTGCCGAGAGTGCCACATCGTCATGGAAACTGTTATGTGTACAGATGCGGGGCTCTGGAGGCCATGAGAGGATGAAGGGGCCACACTGTTTCCACAGCAATAGCTCCACCTCTTTAAAGTACTTACTGCCCAATACTGTCCTGTTGAGTTCTGTTGGAAACGGTCATGACTCGTGTATGTGTTTGTGTGTGTAGTGTGTAGACTCATGAATTTATTCTGTATGTTTTCACATTAATAACAAATCCTAGCAAGTTCCAAATATTGATTATTGAAAAGTCAATATCAGAAATCTTCAGTTTCATTTCTGTTGATGTCATGCGTAAAATTACTCTTAATATCTGATTTATTGATTTGCCAAATGGGCCATGATTTCTATTCAAGCAGGAAAGCTGATAATCACAGCCGATGAAGCCCACATTTTTGTGACCATTTCAAACAATTTAAGTACGGTAAGTCATTTTAAAGACCTTCTATTATGGAGTTTACTAATTGCTCACTTGAACCTTGTTTTGCCGGTTTGCTTTACCTTTACAACTAGAAAGTTGGTGTATGGTCAAATGCATGCCTTTACTAAAGATGTTGCAAGGTTATTTACAGAAAAATAAGGGAATGAAGCACTGACAGTGTAATCAAATACCCCTCCTCCTGAACAAACCCCCTTCCCACTGTGCATGTGTCAGACAGTAAATATTATTGGCAATCTGACAGGTCTGAAGCTGTGACTTGCTGTGTAAAATCGTTAATAAGCAGCATGATGGGGCCACTTCATCCCAAGGTGAGAATGTAGAGGGCTGTTTTCATCCACAATTATCCAAAGGAAAGGACAAAGGGACTATTGTAAGATGATTTGTAGGCTGAGAGCTGCTGTGCTTTGTCTTTGTGATAAGGCGTCTCTTCAAGAAAGGAAGAATAAAATTAAAATGATCAAAAAACAATACATTACAAATATAAAAAAAACATACATGTATGCAGTAAAACATACATGTATATCATGCATATATTTGTCTGTGTGTGTATTTGGCCTTTTCACACTAAAACTCCACTGAGATATCGCCTTTTATTAAACATAACAATATAAGTGTTTGAGCCAGAGCTGAGCACTTGATTTATAACTTGGTTATAATTCAAGATAAGACATTCAGTTATATGACTAAAGGTGATTAGAAACCATATTTTACTAGCTAGCATTATTGCCCTTAGATCATAATGACAGCATGGTGATGTCTAACCTGGTCACTACACAGAGCCTCATAATATTTGAAACACTGACTATGTTTGGAGGCAACAGATTCAGCCACAAGGGAACTATTTGTGTTCGCTGAACCAAATAAATGCATACATAAACAAACAAAAAAAAACTTAAGCAACAGTGGTTTGTTGCTGTTGAACTAATGTTTCTTGTTGGACTGTTATATAAAACAACAGAACACTCAAAGTCTTGTGTTTTGGCAAATAACATCCCAGCTGAGCTTTGTATACTTTGAATTTAATAGTTTCACATATCATAACATTAACATCTAGTACTTAAAAGATCTGAAAGGTATGTAAATACAACCTCAGATGAACAACACATAACAAATAACAATCTTTATTTATTTAACAAAAATTGATCCAAGATTAAAATGCCTTTACATAACATCAATAGCATTCAAACTTTCTTAGCAGGAATAAGTCGAAAGTTAAAATTTTCTATCTGACTGTATCTGTCTTTCACATTGTCCCGGAAGAATTTTGAAGAACTCTTCTCCACAGTGCTTTAGTTCATTGAGATTTGTGAGCACTCATTCATGTTCAGGTCCTTCACCATCACATTTCATTTATTCATGGGTTGATGTCTGGACTTTGAACTGGTCATTACTAAACCTTTCAGGTTTAATTTAATTATTTTTTAAATATATTTTATCTTTTCTTTTTAGCTCTTCTGTTGTAGATTTGGTGATGTATGTATGTCTTGTTGCATGACCAAGTGTTGGTCAATCTATAGCTGTGGCATCTTATTTTGTTCTAAAATACTTTGGTATAAAAATAAGTTTATGGTTTTTGTTTGTAGTTTTTGGGTTGTTTGAAATTTTTCTGAGCATTGCATGGTCTGCCCTAAATTTGCTATAATGTACACTGTCCATTCTCAACTTTCTTGTGTTATCCACATGAAAATAATCATTCTTACTGTAAAATGATACAACCCTATTGCACTTTCCAGGCAATAACAATTGTTTCTCCATGATCCTTTCTGCTGTGCTCCTGCTTGTTAATATACACCTGAGTGCTCCAGATCATCAAACTAACATTGAGCCAAGCGTATATGAATTGCAGAACTGACCTTCCCCTTAATTCTTGTGTACAGTAAGGATGTACCTATTTTTTTTTTACACACTACTTTTGTGTATTTGAGCTGTTTGTGTTAAATGAACAAAGACCTGCCGTAATTTACATGGTGCTCATTTGATATTGTATTTCCCTCATATTTAAAACCTTATGTCCTAATATGTAAAACAACAGAATTCCATGTGCGTGTACATTCTTAACCTGACGACAATATATAGAATAGTCATGTAGATTATATTAGGAACAAAGATTTGTTTTGTTGACAGTGTGGTTGTACTTAATTTATAATAAGAGACCTGGTGAATGAGTCGTGCATGGTTACTTTTGGTAAACATACTGCCAAGTTAAATGCCCGATCAATCAATTTCACAGAGATCGATCTGAATCAGTTCTGCCTGCGCGCACACAGAGGGAGACACTTTATCGCAAATCAATCATTTTGAAAACATCTCACAAAGGGGCCAGTCCATACTAACAAGCCATCCATTTAAGCTGGCTGGATGCCACCCTTATCAGACTACAAATCAGCAACGCAACCAACATCTGTTCTACTTCCATCTTACTTAATTTCACTTTGTTTGGGGGGGGCTTACTTATTCACCATCTTATATAAAACAGCATATTACAGTTCTTTACAGATGCTGGGGCTTTACAATTCCCTGAACTTCTGCTTTAATTCTCCTATACAGAAACAATGTCGAGTCATATATAAAGCAATAATAATCAGAAAAACGTTGCCTAAAAATTAATACATAAATATTAATAAAACATTACATGCCTTTTAAACGACAAGCTACTAACAGTTGGAAAGTTTTCTGTTAAAAGTGATTTATCGGTATAAAATGTATATAAGAAAAAGAAAAAAGATTTTTATAAGAAATTGTGTGGAATTTATATGTTTATATAAGAGTACAAACTATATATGTTTTGTTTAAGACTATTTGGGAATGTGAGTTTTGTTTTATCCTTTTTGTAAAGTACTTTGTGGCCTGTGCCTGTGCCTCTATTTACAAATAAACCTTACATAAAATAACACATAATTTCACTTCATTCCCTGCAAAAAAAAATTCAAAATCCCTGCAAAAAAAAAGTGCTATATAAATAAAGTTTACTTACTTACTTAGTAAATTTAACAAGCCATATAGAAAATCAGAGAATGGCTACAAAATCATTTAAAATGAATATAAAAATTCAAAAAGAACCAGACAACCTGGAGAAATCCATCACGCACACAGGGGACATGTAAACTCCACCCAGATCGAAGCTGGATCCAATTAATACTAAATGTTTTTTAAATGTCATGTTTTTAAAATTTGTTAAATACTTTATGAGGATTTTTTGCAGGGAATGAAGTTAAATTATGTGTTATTTTATGTAAAGTTTATTTGTAAATAGAATTGTTGTACACTGTGTGCAGTGTACATAACAGTGAACCACAAAATATATAATGGTGTTAGATAAGTCAAAGCCTCAACTTTAATATGATTCTGTGGAAAAAAAAACTTGCTCCTTATCAGTGACCTTGATACAATCTGACAAAGACTGAGCATTTTTTGGCAAGAAAAATGGGCAAAAGTTTCAGTATTTAGATGTGCAAAGCTGATAAAAGACAAATACTAGGAAACCTGTATCTGTAATTGCAGCCAAAGGCTGTTTGACCCAAGAATTGACTCAAGGGGTAAATATTTATGCCACCCACAAATGTCTGCTTTTTTGTTGTATATAAACCTTTGCATTACCATGAACACTAAATATACAGTGTGAAAGAAATGCAATGTACAAATATGTACACTTTAACAGCAGCACAGAAGAAAGAGATTGACATTTAGCCATTAGAACACAAAACATCCATTTAATTTGAGAAAATACAAAAAGAAACATGTACAATATATGTACAAATCTTTTGTACAAGACAATATGTTTATCTGCAGGTTATATTTGACAAAGTCAGGTAGATCAACTCAGCACCATCAATTTTTTCCATTTACCCTTTAGCTCAAACTCCTTTTTCCTGTAATGAATCAAAAATACATCTAAATGTAAATTAAATAAATTTGTAGCAAAATCCCAATGGAACATGTCTTAAGACTTAATAATGACAAAGACATTTAGTTCAGTACAATGTGACATATCTTTGCCTGAAACACCACTCATCATTAGATGGATAAGATTAAAAAGAAATAAAAACAGGCATCATTCAGTCAGTGTTACTGCGTCAGAGTGTCTCTACTTCAGATTGTTTAATATGTTACCCATCTATATGCCACTTCTCGCATTAGCAGGACTGCTTTTGTTCCTCCTTTTAATAGAGCACACTGCCTGGCACTCCACTGGCATGAAGGCAGGGTTGGCTTGGATGTTCTACATGCCAGTGTTAGATGCCACTCTGCACAAACTCCTTCTGCACACTTTAACACATGACTGAATAATGCTTTTAAAAAGACACCATCGTGGCACATTAATGACTGATAGTTAAAGGATATCATTTACCCTACAGCAGGTGCAGGCAGAGGCCCTTTTGTGACCCTTAATGCACATCGGAGAAGAAAGTCAAGCTAAAGGACAGGCCTTGCTGATCCCTGTGAAGACAGACTTTAGCTGTGATTCCAAATGTTCTTACAGAAAAAGAAAAACATTCCTTAGGTGTGTTGATTGAATTTAACAAATGATCACATCCAAGTACTTTTTAGCATCATTTCTAACACTTTGACATTTGCCTAAAATAAAAGAAGTGTAAACAAACTCATGAATTTAAATGACTATACTGTATTACTAAAACATTAGATTGCTGAAAAATAGACATTGGAATGTAAACTCTGACATTAACGGAAAAAAATCTGTTCTTTAAAACATAGTACACCTACTCAGTGTTAGCCTCCAAGTCAATCTTCTGCTCATCAAACCTGCATTCTTTATCCTATTTTAAATTTCATTACAGGAAAAGGATCTTAGACAAATCTATCAAGGTGAGTCATGATTAATTTTAGGTCTGAATTCTTTTTTTCAGACTAGCAAGTATGATATTGAACAATCCAATTTTACATACAGGTTACTCACATTTTAAAAAGAAATCTACTTGCTACGAAGTGTAACATCCATGTATTCACAATTTAAAAATCACTTGAGGACAGAGCCCGGTCGGCTGCAATAGGATCGTAATACATCCAGTGGACAAACAATAAATCTGCAATCTTTGTTCTTTAGAAAATCAAATCAAATTAAATGTGGCCTATAATGGGCAGAATTCACACACTATACTTCAACACTAAACAGCTTTTCTTTTTATTTCATTAGAAAATTTAAGAATGTTTCTTATATCTAGCCTTGGGTGGGGATTGGCTTGTTTCCGACCGTATAGATCCACCTTCCTACGTTCCATTTTAAAAAGCCAGTTGTATATGCACAAGGGATTATTATGTTCATAGGTGGGTGTGTTTGTTTTATTTTTTCTTTCATTATTTTTATTTTTTTTCTCCCCTGGACCTAATTTAGGTCAGTATCACTAATAACATTCCTACTCTCAGAAGAGAAACAGCAGATGTAAGCCAGAGGCAATTGCACTTTTTCATGCACATTTTAAGAATTAACCATCTTCGTTACTTTAATAAATATACTACTTTCCATGGAAATAAACTATTGTTTACATCTTAAGTATTGTGTAAATATGATTTGTGATAGCTATATGTTATACATATGTTATATACATACATACATACATACACACTACATGGATTAAAGTACTGGTACACACCTCTTAATCATTGAAGTCAGTCTTATTGCCACATGTGCATAAAGCTAAGCACCTAGCCATGCATTTTGGACAACTGCATGCTCTTATGCTATTATGGAAACAGTTTGGGGAAGACCCTTTTCTGTTCCAGCATGACTGTGCTCCTGTGCGAATAGCAAGGTCCATAAAAGCATAGTTGAGTAAGTTTGCCATGGGAGA
Source organism: Corydoras sp. C115 (assembly GCA_019802505.1). Classification (NCBI taxonomy): domain Eukaryota; kingdom Metazoa; phylum Chordata; class Actinopteri; order Siluriformes; family Callichthyidae; genus Corydoras; species Corydoras sp. C115. The sequence continues at coordinate 11,749,892 of JAFMOC010000007.1, forward strand.
GCTTGATTGGCCTGCACAGTGCCATAACCTCAACCCCATCAAACACTTCTGGAATGAACAATGTAAGTATATTTGATGAACAGGCAAAAATATCCACAGAATTTTACACGCTTCAAAAAAAATAAAAATCCAGAAGAGTGAAAGATGTCCAAGGGTTGCAGGAGGGTTATGGCCTACTTCACATGACATGCCAAAAAAGCTTCTTTAGGTGTAATGAATATGTATTCCAATACTTTTGTGTGTGTATGTGTGTGTGTGTTGTATCTAACATAGTTATGTTCATCAGTGTAGCCCAAGTAAGTAAATCCAAATGGGGAGAACTTGTGCTTTTGTAACTAAGGCTATGGACAGTTTGCTTATTCATGATATGTACTGCTGCCTAGGGTAAAATGGACAACAACCAGTGTATGCTGTGACCTTTATAATTAATATGCATTTTATAATTTTAGAAATAAAGCTCTCTGATATGTATAAAAATAAGTACAAAATGATTATGCTTATATGGATAAAAAATAACTATGTACGTACAGTATGTATAAATTTGACAGCACATTTTAAGCAAAGTTCTGCCTAACATGTATTATTACACTTTCCATTTAAAGGCTCCCCCATGGTGTTTCAGGTATGTGTTGCTTGTTATTTTCAGCGGAACAACGCTACACACTGTCTATGACTTTTTTGATGGTAATTGACCACATGATTGAGCTTAGCTTGTGTGAATTTTTATTTGTTTAAGTTGTTTTAAGGCATCATGTTTGGACACAGAGAACATCCAAGCTAGATCTTTGCCTCTGTGCCAACAATGTGTCAGGCAGTGGCTACAATCAAAAGGAGGAACCATGGATGCCCATGTTTTTGCGATATGTGGCATTTTACACTATTGACATTTCAGTGCTTAGTGCAGTGCTTTCTTCACACTTCTTTAAGTTTAGATGACTGTGGCAAATGTAAAGATAATTTGAAAGCTCAATCATAGTGGAGTTATCAGCATAAAAGTGCATTCATTTTATATTAATAACAGTTCTATAGACAGCAGCGTTTGATTCTTGTGCCTCTTCGGAACGAACACTTTATGAGCCTTGATCATACAATTTTACAACCACTGCAACACCAGCAGTCAAGCATGAAGGAAAGACATCAACAAAAGTAGTGCATATCCTGATAATGTATTGCCAATTTTGAAGGGCTACGCTGGGGATGACCTCTTGCATTATTTTATGAATACGGCAAATGCATTTCAATACAAGATGGCCCAGACAGTGGATATGGATGGAAATGAAATCACTCTACCATCTCTACATGTCTAGGTTGTGTGCAATCAACACTGACCTAGTTATCAAACAAATGCTCCCTTCCACTCATGACGCAGATCCAGACATACTCATATTCAAATAGCATTCATCAGACTTTTAACTTTTTTTCTCCCTTTTTTGTGTAGCCATGACTGCTACGCAACTAGCCAGCAGGCTCTCTCATTACTCAGACTTAAAAGTACAGCAGACACCCTTTCAGATGCTTCCACAACTATTCCATTAGGTTTAGTGCAAAAAAAGCAGGTAAGGGTGTAGCTCAAATATTGGGGCTCATCTAAAGCATCAGATAAAGTTCTTTGGATAATGTCAGAATGAACTGGTTGACTGTGACCCTCCATCCTCTAGAACACAACAAAAAAAATCCTCTGCACAGAGTCAGGTCACTACAGAAAAGATATTGCAAAGAATTACAGGAAGTACTTCTTTATCACTTTAACACAATTTCAAAAAGTGCTAGGGCGCTGTACAATCCTTATTTGATTGTCATTATGTACATCACTATGTATACGTATAGAAATTATTTTTCCCCAAAAGCATGGAGGTAACATTAAAGGTATACACAAAAGATGAGGTCCCTTCCAGTTTCCGTGATCATAGCAAAACCCTTAAGCTGCAGTGAATCTCATTTATCACCATCAGTCATCGTTTAGGATGCTCCAACTCCTTCCAGTTTGCCAAAAGCCGGTGATTCAGCATTCATCTTCAACTTCTCTGATGGTTGGGATCAGGCTGCTAGTGGACTTGTACTGATTGACTTGATTGGCCATGTGAGTGCTCATGGGCTTGATTTGAATGTTCCTGGGGTAGGCATTTTCTGGTTCATCTGTAAACCATTTCTTTTCTGTGAGGTAACCAAATAGAAAAGAGGCAAACAGAAAAATTGTTAGTATGCAGTGTTGGTGTCGTTGAACAAAAAAATACTATTAGGATTAGAGAATAATGGTCATTTGCCTAACATTGCAAATTCTTTTTTTGGTATGTAGCGCTTGTAAAATATGTTATATTTACAGGCTTTAAATTCATAAAGGAACCACTACAGAATGATAAGAACAAAGTATGCCATGCTATGTTACAATGATTATTAACATGGCAGTGGTGAAGTCTGCTGTGAGTTTAACATTTGATTCTTGCTCTAACTTCTAGTAATTGAGAAACAGCATGCCAAATTACAGAGGACTTAAGCCATGTGTGGGATGAATTTCTGTCCTCATCCTGCTCAGCTTCCCACAGGCAGTGTCATTTTCTAGAATTCGAACATTTCTAACTCAGACGTGAAAGTTGCTGCAGGCTCCAGAGTGTCAGCCAGCGAAGGCCTGCAGGCTAGAATGTCACAGTACAGGCGTTTGATGTGAGTGGAGTTGTGCCTGCAGTGCCGCAACAAGTCAGCCACCTTGCTCTATTCCCCTGAGTTCACTACTGATACAGGCACTCATCTTGCCCTGAGACATCCTCCGGCATGGCAAGAGTTAAGAGAATCAATTTCTCAGGGACTGAGCTTCTCATCATGTTTTCCTTTCTCACATTTTGATGAGACTTCTGCCAAGAGGAGAACATTTAGTAGTTGACTTCTCTGGTTAGGATGAGGAGGTTCTGATCGAGCCTGTCCGTTTTTTTTTTTTTTTTGGTTGCTTGCAATTTATTTAAGTTTGAGTGAAAAGAACTCAGTTTTGAGTTCCAGGCCTATTTCAAACTATTTCAGCAAAAAAAAAGAAAAAAAAAACTACCAAGGCATATACAGTAAAAGAAAGAAATTATTTAAACAGAGGGTCCAGAGAAACTGATCAGATGAACTCAGGTATAGAGAAGGGGGAAAGAGGAGGATGATCAACCGCATGCAATGCTGGAGTGATCCTAAGCATGACAGGAGATAAGCAGTAGCAGGAGCCATTTGCTTTCTATATAAAAGCAAGAGTGAAATGTGGTCATGATTTTCTTTCAAATTAAAACATCCCTTCTGATTACAGAGTTCCACACGAACAAAATCATGATTAAAAGGTCTCACAACAGGTGCTAGATCATGCATAATTATTAGCTTGCATACCTTGGCCCATTCTATTCATCCTTGTTGCACTTTAGAAAAAGAAGTGGTCTAAGTAAGTTTTCAATCCGTTAGGTGAGAAAAATGTCAAGGTTAATGACATGACCATATCCTTAATGTTAATGGTGATGAGTAAAGATGACCTCAAAAGCCAAGTGTGGATCATTAAAAATTTCATTCGTCTGTTCATTTGAAACAACTAAATATTAAATACCTGACTGCAACTTTGCAACATACAACTGAAGTTTTATTCTCATGAAACTTATTCACCAACCACTAGGTACAGCTCCATATTTCTATACTCACTTATCATTTCATCAGTTCCACTTATTGTACATCTGTTGCTCTGGATAGTTTGTTAGCTCCTAATATTCTTTTTAACACATGGTCAGGACACTACAGAGCAGGTCATTTTTTGAGTGGTAGATTTCTATCAGCAAACAAGATTTACTTACATGGTGGCAGTGTTTTAGTGTTTAGTGTGTGTTTATCAGGTTTGACTGAACCAGACAGGCACAGCAGTGCTGCTGGAGTTACTAAACACTCTGACCACTTATTGTTCACAAATTGAGACCCATCGACCTCATTACCGCACCTTGCAGATGTATAATTAGTTGCTCATAAGTTTCACTGTTCATGCAATTCATCCTCTATTATTGCTCACTGAACTTTATGGAATTCTCAGTCCAGCAGTAATACCTAGGTGATCAATAACTTTAGCAGTACTGATATTTACCTGCACAGCACACGCTAAAACAACTGCCACATTAGTGTTAGTGCAGTGCTGAGTCATCCACCACCTAAATAAAACCTCTGTGGTGGTCCTGTCCATCATAGAACAGAGCAATGGGAACTAACAACGTATGCAGAGACTCATATCGACTACAGTGAGTAATTGTAGAACTACAAAGAGCATCTATATGGAAGGTAAAATTGATAAAATGGACAAAAAGTGTAGAAATGAGGAGGCGTACCTAACAAGGTGAACAGCAAGTATACACTAATAAATATTAGGATTCTAGATTGTTGCCTTTTAAAATTAAGAATTCTTGTTTTGTGAACTACAGATTTTTCCCCCGTAAGTTCATAGGCATCATAAAGTAAATTAATAAAAAAATATTTTAAATATTTGTAAATCCCCAGAATTTCTGCACCTGCAAGCAAATTATGAGGTTTTAAATCTTACTAGTTCTATATTTGCACCAGCAAACTTCTGAACATGTAGTCAACACAGACTTAACATGGACATGCAATTGCAGTTCACATACTGAGAAAGCACAACAAACAATGAGCTTGTACTGTCTAGTGTTGCTCTATTATGAAGAGATATTAGGACTAAGGTCATGTCAGAAAGCTTAAGTATAACACATATCTATATCAGTTACATTATCACAAAAAATATTTGTATAGATTTCCTATACAAATATCGGTGCATTAACACACAGTAATTATGCCTAATGTCACTACAGCACAAAAAGACATCGATATCTTATGGGGACATTAACCAACTTGCAACACAAACACTTACAACCCCATTTCTCAAAAGCAGGGATATTTTGTAAAATGAACATATATATTTTTTTTTAGCTTTTATTTAACAAAGTATAAAAAAAGATTTCTTATTCAATGAATGTTTTCACTGACCATCTCTATTGTACAGTAAATTGGAATTTGTTACTTCTGCTACATACTCCAAAAGAGTTAGAACAGCTTTCATGCTTTAATGCCCAAATGTTATACCTCACCTCTCTCCAGTATTGTGAAGCATTAGAATGCTTCACAATGGGGCAAACATTTACACTTATTCTGTCCTGTTGTAATGATTTTGGAGCATATTGCGGGTATCATATTTTTAATTTCTTTATATTTTTAAATTAAGTTAATCAGTGACCAACGCTATGGAAATTTCTCAGTTGGAATTATTGGAGAGTTAGGAATTCATGTTTGGTTTAATTAGTGGTATCATTGCATTTTACACAAAGTCCCAGTTTTTTCTGGAATAGAGCTGGCTATAACGTTAATCTCAAATCTGGGTAAGACTATATTTATAAATTGCCCTGATATTGCATTGTTTTAATGGAGCAGCCAGAAGCTCGCCAGTGCTACCATGGTCCTAAATTAAAGGTGTAGATGAGGTAATGCACTAATGGATCTAATGTGGACTCGGAGCAAGGGTCACATGCACATAACCAGAGAGCAAATGCGCACATCAAGCAGTATTGCACAGAAAAGACATACATTATTTTTTTCTATAAAGAAATATGCTAAAGTGCAGGTCACACACGTACACATAATACAGACACATAGCAGAAGATGCTACATTTTGGAGGTCTTACTTGTGTTTGTCACGGGATTCTCTGGTCTTGCTGCTGCGGTTGGGCCGGTTAGTGGCGATGGAGTGAACTGAGGAGCTTTTCTTGCTAGATGAGTGTGAGGAATGAGACGAGTGGGACAGACTGGTTCTTGACTGACCTGCATTATGGTCAAACTGCATCAGACAGAAGATCAGGTCTGTAGGGACAAGCTCAAATTCGTAGGGAGGGTTGGTGATGACATATCTGTGAAGGTACAAACAAAATCAAAAGTGTAAATGATTAAGTAACACACCATGCATTTTGAATAACTGTTTCCTACTGATTTTGTTGGAATAGTTTGGGGAAGGTGTTTTACTGTTGACTGTGCAATGGTGCACAAAGCAATGTCCACAAAAGCATGAATAGTTGAGTATGGTGTAAAAGTACTTGACTGTCTGATTCACCTCAAACTCACTGAACAACTTTAGGATGAACTGGAACAGACAGTGTGATCCTGGACCCTATTTTACAACATCATCTTTTTTTCAATACCCTTGTTCAAAGAGTGAATATGAAAAGACCATGGTATGCACCTTGGTGAGGCATTATGCAGATACTGGTTTTGCACATTTTATTGGTTACAGTCTGAACATCTCATACATTTTTCATAACTGAAATGTGGACTCATCTGACCACAACACATATTTCAACTGTCTTTTTGTCCATCAAAGATGACTTTGGGCACAGAGAACTCACCAGCATGATGGATTTTCAAACTATCTCAGCTAAGGGCTCAATGCTCAATCATTATTATGAACTTTTATGAACTTTAGGTGATAAATGACATACAATTATTGTGAATTTTGCATTTAATAACATAGTCTTTGAACTAACTGACAGTTCTTTTATAAGGTAATGAAGCAGGACATATACTTGCTTGCAAAAGTGTTTGTTTCATACTTATATTTCAATTACCTCACCTGTTGCTGCTAATTTTGAAACCTTAACTGTCTTGTTTTCTTTGAAGATTTGCAGATTGCTTTTTAATTGTGGTTCAATAGAACCAATACAATAATAAACTAATGAAACTGGCCTGATTAAAAATGATGACAACTTTATATTTTGTTGAACAACTTCTTAAGACAATCACTGTAATCAAGCAGTTTCTGTAACTCCCAGAGACTTCTGCACGTGTGAACGGGTATTCTGACCCACTCCTCATGAGCAAGCTGCTCCAGCTGTATCAGGTTTAAAGCGTGTCTTCTCCAAATGCCATGTTCTTCCACAGATGATTTTTTAGGACTTACATAATGACTCATAGAAGGCCACTTCAGACATTTTGCTCCATAACACCTTAATAGTCTCGAGATTTCATTGTACCCTGCACAGATTCAAGACATCCTGTGCCAAATGCACACCATTATATTTCAGTGTTCTGATGGTAGACACAATGGCATTAGCCAATGTAAGAAAGACTTTTGGTTGGTTAGAATTTACCTTGGGATACTTTGTGACTGTTTGTTCTAATACTTTTGAGCGACAGTTTGTATATTAAAGGAATAAGGCCCTCGGCTTAGAGCTCACTGGGAATCGACTTGCTGTTTAGATTAATCTGTATTTCCATTTATGGTACATGATTTAAAATAATGTATCGTATATCATACATTGATAAGAATGTGAAGCGTCAGAGGTGTGCATTATTGTAAATAATGCCACAGCTGGACAAATGGCTCAGCCAATCAGATTTAAAGATCAGAACTACTCAGTTTATAAAGAAAGCTATATAATCCATCAACCAAATATCCAGCTACCCACATACTAGAGAGGGGATAATATCCACATTTTAGAGAGGGGATAAACAGCAATACAAACGTATTGTAATACAAACAGCAGCAAGATATGATCTTCTGTCTTATGATTTTACATTAATTTGATAGATTAGGTCTAAATGCGTGCAGTGTTCCCACTGTAAAAAAAAAAAAAAAAAACTCTCTAAGGCTGATAAAAAATATACCAAAAACACCACTACCTATACCAATATAAGGTTACGATCGTTGGAAGACATAGAACAAGTTAGCTTATAACAAATGCTGGGAAACAGATCAACCACAGTTTCTAGTTGTAATTACAAATTGAATCAAAGTAGTAAGTTGAATGAAAAATGTAGTGGAGTGCATGTCTAAGTAAGATGGCATGTAGTGATGAATAATAATAAAAATGATTAGACTGGTAAAGTGATGTTTCCTGTGGGGTGCAAAATGGCTCACCTTTTAGTACACTGGCTTGGAGTACTTAGATGTGCATCTCTCAGCCTATAGATTCCAAAGCACAGCATGTTGTACGTTTTTAATGCTTTACAAAATAGGTCCCCATAACACCCTCCATCCTGAAAGACAGAAATGAGATAGGATAGCCTTTTGCTGTCATCTCTATAAATGTATTTTTCTTGAGTAGTTAAAGACAAGAGTAAGATATTAATTATCATTATTCATTATGGAATTTAGTGCAAACATTTGATCACACTCGGCTAAATGTAAAATCTAATTCAAATGTTTGTTCACTGAAATCACTTGCTATACAGTGAGCAAAACTCTGCACATGGAAAAGCACAGTTGAATGTACATGTAATTTACAAGTTTTTAAATGTAAAAAAAGAAACATTTTATTTCAGTTAAATTAAATAAACATTCCACTTGTAAAATTTAAGCAATTTTGTCTAAATTTCTTCCTAAGACATTACAACCTGTAAAAGTGACTAAAACTCGTTTCTACAATGCAGAATGAGATAGTTTCAGACAGCTTTATTTTTCTGCCCAACTGCCTCCTGCACATGTTCCTGTAAACACACTTCCTCTTTGGGCCTTCTCTGCGTAAGCAGCACATTCGGTTTGCATTAACAGGCAGTGCAGGCATGGGATGTGGGAGCATGTGCTATTGGGGAAAGTGACAAAAGCTGTCAGCTCCTTTTAGGCATCCACTTACCCCCAAGTCTGCGAAAGGGCCATCGTAGAGGGCGAGCTGTGCCACGCGACACCTGTCCCTGTTAGCTAGCGTCTGTGGCGTGCTATAGCCTCCACGTAGTGCATTCTCCTCAGCCAGCAGTGCCTCCAGCTCCGGAGTGGCGCCTCCCGTCACCAGCGTCCGGATCAGCGTCAGAATATTGTCATTGAAGTACGTCTGCCGAGATGAGGTAAGGGATACAGACGGCAGCACCATTAGAGTCACGATGGAGGACAGCAAGGATTTTGGAGCCATTCTGAGCCTTGTTATCTAGACCCTGAGCTGTCTCTTCACATTGTGCTCCCCACAACAGGAAGAGACTCAGCAATGCAATTAAGCCAGCTGTTGTTGTTGTTGTTTTATCCTTTCCTCTAACAAATTCATTTGATATCACCAGCCACGCTTAACAGGAGATCATTCCGCATACAGTATTACTTAGACTCCACTCTTGTATCCGTTATCATTACTGGAACTAATTATCTTTATGGATCTCAGAATGCAGTCAGTGGGAGAGCACCAGCATCCAGATGTACAGTATTCAGAACTTCATGTACCCACATTATTTTGCTTCAGCAACTAAACAAACTGTATTTACAAAATGCAAAAATCCGATATTAATTTGGGTTTCATCTTTGTTGACTTGTTATATTTGTTGCCTCTTTCTTTTTGTTTACAGTACCAAGCTGACACCGCTCCAAACCTTTTCACCTGACACATGATTTCATGGTGCCACTTGCACATTGTTGGAAGAGGCAGGTCCGTTTACTTTGTCTATCTGTGTGTATATACGTATGAGTGTATGTTGAGTTGTTTGAGAGTGAGAAAGACAGATGCTGGCCTGAGCAGCAACGGGAGGTGGGACTCAGACTGTGTACTGGAGTGACACCTCTCCAGGCCCCTGACAGCACCATTTAGCTGAATGATAGATGAGGGCTGTCTATTAGCCAACTTCACCTTTGTCCAGAGTGGAACACACTTGAAGGCTGCTTTGTTCTAACTTCACTCAAAGTGAAAGGCTCTAGAATTAAGCCATCATGTGGATAAGGGGATAGCAAAGCTTGTAGGTGAGGTGGGGGAAAAGGAGAAAAGGAAGGAAATAGAGAAGGAGAGATAGAAAATGTCTCTCTCACTCCCAAACCTGAATAACATTGTTTGGAGATGAAAGCTTTTGGACCACATAGGAGCCCACCTGCGTGTCAGAGTATGCTATTAAAGAAAACTTGAGCACTTATCTTGTTAGAAGATCTAATAAGCTTTTTAAAGTTCATTTCATGACATGTTATATGAGGAGTCTAGGCAACAACTTTGCTTTTGATGTCACTGCAGTTGACAGTTCTGTCTGATCTATGTGGAATTTCAGTTACAAACTTCTACCTACTAGCAATACACAAATTCTAAAAGGCACATCAGACTCAGCAGCTGCCTGTTCTCTTTACACTATTTCACAGAGACTTAACTAAATAAAGAAACAATTAGTTTAAGTCTGGATAACGTACCACGATTAAAGAAAAACTGCTTGGATTTAACATTATTCTTTCTCAGTCTCTAATCAACCCCTCACAGAGATGGCTAAACAATACATTGGTTGCAAGACTAATCTTTTGTTTGCTCTTCATCATTAAATAATTAAGTAAAGTGGACTAACATAACATGCAGAAAAAGAGACAGTGGTGCTTTGAATTATCTCAATGGTTGGTGAAACTGAAAAAATGGAAAGTGTACCTAATAAAGGGACCACTAAATGAAAATACAGTGACCATTTAGGATTTTCATCCTAATTACTGTTAACAATCGTAATTTATTTCATATTACTGCAAATAAAACTGGTATATACTAGTTTTATTTGCAATAAAGACGTTGCATGCATACATTCTGTATGTGTGATGGATTAACAACATCTTGATATGACATTGTAAATTTTAATGTAGTACAGTGAGGGCAAAAGATTTGTAGGGGATCAGTATTTAACTTACAGCGCTCATAAGGGAGTCAAGCACGCTGACAGCAAAAGCTGTCCCACAGGCAAAAGGCTGGGTAAGATACAGTTCTGTGTCTGGATCATCATCATCATCTTGGTCCAGGAACTGAACATTTGAATCATTCACTATAGAACAACGACACATAAAAAGAAACATGCAAGAAGTAATAAAGTGTTTTAAAGACAGCTAGGAGTTTTCAGGTATTAATTCAAAAAGCCAGTGTGGTTTCTCATTGAAGGAGATAAAAGCCATAAAGTAATTTATTAATAATAATAATAATAATAATAATAATAATAATAATAATATTAATAATAATAACATACACATGCAGTTAATAAAAGTATAGTTAAAAATATTATCAATCCCCTATTAAAAAATAAAAAGTTGGGATATTTTGTTGAATGCTCTACAAGATAATCAGATATCATAATACTGAACGTAACCCTTATTTAACTGACATCAAAGTACATTGTTTCCACTGAACAAACATATAGAATTTGATGCCTGAATTATATATATAAAAAAAGTTGGAAAATGGCTATATTTATCAATATGTTACTTCACCCTTTTTTCTTTAATAACAGATATTAATTGCTCAAAAGTTTGTGATTACAGGTCTTTTTTACAATAAAAGTCAGATCTGAAACAAAACAAAAAGGTCCTTTGTACATCATGACTTAAAAGAATCAAATATAGTTATCCTTATTGCATTGTACAAAATATTCCAACCTCTCAGTAAATGGACACTGTACCCAACAGGTAAAGCTATACTAATGTAAAAAAAGCTATAATAATGCTGTAAAGCTATAATAGTTAAAAAAAACAAAAAACATTATGAATCATGTTTAAAATATTTTACTGATAATAAATGACAAATGAGGATAAACAACCATGCATTCCAAGAGTCATGCAGGTGATTATAGGGAGCATGAAAGGAAGAAATAATGAAAGAGTGCTTTACCAATACCAATATTATTTTGGAAAAGTTTTGGGAAAATACATATTTAACATTATGCATCACATTATAAATGTAGAGTCTGCTTTATGTTTTTAATATAATTCATCCATGGCTCCAGAGTGTAACGATGCTTTGAAAGTATACTAGACAAGTTTTTACACAGTTGTTTCTGTAATTTGAATTTCTGCATTCTGGCAACAAATCAGTCGATCTCTCCCTGCCATCACATTTATAAAGCATGCTGTTTCCTCAAACCATATTTTCAAACCATAAACCATGTAGCAACCATGTATTACTTGTGCTATAGTCATGAAAACAGTCTGGTAAATTTGTTTATTCTGAATTCTCTGCAACATCATTACATCAAGGGAGCCCAACAAGCATGTGTTTATGTCAGTTGATCACATCTGTTAAATAACTGCACCTATAACACAATACATAAATGATGGGTAAACTCTTTTTAAAATTTCTGTCCCTATGTCTAGTTTGAGAACTTACTGTTTCTGTTGGGATTTGTTGCCAGAAAACTTTTTATGAGCTGAAATTCCACTATAGAAAAGTTCGAAAAACATCCGCCAGAGAAGTACATAATGATGTGTATGAGATACACACAGTGCACTCTTTTTTGCTTGCTTTCTCAGTTTTCCTTTCTTGCTTTTTTCTCTTGTTTTTTGTATACTGGTTGGAACTACTAAATAAAATGTTTATATATTCATACACATGTATATTTATAAATATTATCTATTACATGGTTCTAAAAATATATTTTTTTAAAAATGGTTGCATAACCAAATCATGTGCATGTGAAGCCAACTGAGAAAGTTACATTTGAGCCACCAGTGAAGAAGTGAAGTAGTAGATGCAAACAATTGGGCACCCCGATAAAAAATCCTGCTACTACCAGCATGTTAAGAGGAAAGATTAACTTACCTCTTAAAGAAAAAAGTTAAAGATTAAGCATTCAGCAATTTTGAGTTTTATTAACGTAGTCATTGGTGGTGTAGGTATAAGTGAACTCTGAGCCCCTCAAGCCTGTGTAATTAGAGAGGGTTGTGAATAGAAGGACAGCTGTTATAAAAACTATACCAACTCAAATATCCAGATACCAGATCTAATTTCCATTCTAGATTGGACAAGGCCTGGAATAACAATGTTTACCTCTGGTGCTGTCGTCAAAAATGAAACTGGTGGACATTAGGCTATTTGTTGGTCCATGAAGAAGGAGAAGATAAGTAAAATTGTACTTCAAAAAGAGGCACAAAGGTAAGAGGGAAAGTAGGAAAATATGAAAGTGGGAATATTAAACATCGGACCAATAATGGCCAAAGGGTATTATTAATGGCCAAACAGAGAAGAGAAGGTTCAATATACTGTGTGTGTGTGTGTGTGTGTGTGTGTGTGTAGGAGAGCAAGTTGAAAAAGAGGAAAGGCTAGGATTGATGGTGGCTTTAAGCTGTATATCTAAGGGGCTAGAAGAAATGGGATAGTAGTTACTCTAAAAAACAGAACTAAAAAGAGCTATACAGATGTAAATCTCAAATTGTTAATCAGTTATAAAGCCTAAACAAGGCTTACAACAGACTCAAAGTGGAAAGCAAACAAAAGTCCTAAATAAAACACCTGTATACAGAAATGGTATTAAACAGGGACTACAACAGAATGGACAGTGGTTCTAGTGCATTTAGGTTTGTTAACACAATGCCAAGAAATAAATCAGCAGTGAAATAAAAGAGCAATTGTTGCCACCCATCAATTTGAGAAGTGTTACAAGGCCGTTTCCAAACAAGAAAAAATAGCTACAAGTGGAAAACATAAGCGAGTTGACAATCTTCCTGGAGTGGATATGCCAGTGAATTCAAAAGGTCAGCTCGTGCAAAGATCTACATCTCAGAATGCACAGGCCAGTTAGAATGTTACATGTTCAAGTTCATGACAAAAATTTTATGAAAATGAAAACAAGTATGGCTTGTTTGAAAGGGTTATAATTGGTTTGAAAGCTTCCCCGTCCATAAAGAATGTGGCAGCACAGTTTAAGTTTGCAAAGTTGCATCCGAACAAACCACAATATTTCTGAAAATAAGTTTTTTGGATAGATGAGACCAAAGTGGAGATCTTTGATGATTATGCAATGCAAAAATTGTTGGCAAAAATCATACACTGCATGTCAGAACAATACACAATTCAAGCTGTCAAGATGGTTGTAGAGGAGTTATGATTTGGATTTTTTTTTTACAGACATAGGGTCGGGACAGCATTCAGTTGACAAGCGTAATACCAAATATCTGTTTACCAAATTTTTTTTAAGTCAAATTTAAAGTTATTGATCCAGCAGCTTTGGACATTAATGTCTGCAATAGAATGGCAAAAAAAAGAAAAAGCAAAGTCGGTGCTGCAATGGTCCAGACAACACCACTCAAGACCACACCTTCATAATGCTGTGATGGAGTGCCACATAAATGATCCTCGAAATCCTTGTGAAGAACAACATTGTAAATAAAGGAGGGTCAAATTCAAGTCAAAAGAAGACTGTAAAAGAAAACAATTCCTTTAAGCTAGGTCTGCTCAAGAAGGTTCTACAAGATACTGATTCATTCACACAAAGCTTTCCCATTCTGACCTAATTCTTTAAATAAATAAATATGAGGAAATATGATATACGTATGCATAAAGTAAAAGAAAATGTCAGTCTTTCAAACAGGCTAAACTAAAAAAAAATAACTAAAGAGATGCTATGAGCCACAAGGACAGACCATCATGATCAAAGGCCTGGTGATGCTGAAAAAGAAAAAAAATAATCACTAAAAGTCCAAAACAACAGTGACGATTTTAACCAGAACTGAAAAAAATGTGTTCAAAGTAATGCCATGGAAGCAGGCCTCATCTGCAGCCAGGGAAATCAAGACAAGCCGATGAAGGAGGCAGAGTGTCAGTACAGTGGAGGACAAAGGCACAGCTTACCCAGTTCTGTTATCATTTGTATGTTGGTTCCACTCTTTTTTTCCTGACTGAATGGAGCCAAAGGCAGTAGTTTGCCAGGCTTAGCTAATGGCAATAAAACAATGTTGGGGGAGATTGTTATTGAAACAAGTTCAAAGGCATGTGAAAATAAAAAGCATAAATGAGAGTATCATATCAGCAGTGGGATTAGAAATCTAAAGGTACATTATCTGCTTTAAGAGCGGCACAGCATCTGTAAGTGCTGAGAGAGATACCAGACATCTGTGTCTAACTGGTAAACACAGCCTGCATTCATGACATGTGGATTTTAGCCTTTCAATGCTAAAGTGGAAAGGTACTTGGGAGGGGAATAGACAGAAAACAGTTGATAGGATTAAGGGGGATGCAGGAAAATGTCAAAAAGCAACCACATTTTAAGTTCTTGAGCTTTCTCACTATGTTGAGTTCTGAAAATATATGCTTATAATGTGGACATTCTAAACCCCTTGACGATGATATCTGACTTCTCGTCCTCTCAGGCCTCTAGGAGGTATGTAGGTGTGTGTGGTCAGATGCTTCTTGCAATGCAGGCCTTTGCATTGAAGTGCATCATAATTGGGTCAGTAGAGAGTTAGAGTGGTTGGTCCCATGTGCTTTAGTGCCCTTTGAGATCTGAAACTTTAATGAGTCTGTCTTTCTAGGGAATTCTTCCACTGTCATTGTTATTAATAAATGGACCCATTTGAGATGCTTCTTGCATTTATGCAGGACTAGCAGTCCTTGTGCACTAAAGACTGGATTTTCCTATGTATTATCATCATACAGTTATTGTCCTACAGAGCTTAACATTCCAATGATAACAGATATATACTTTGTCACAATCACTGAGACATAAACGTTACAGCATTTATACAGCTGGATCACACTTGATTATGATTGTAGTCATATCTCACCTAGTTCAGTTATTATGGGGATGTTAGAGCCAGTGGTGACAGATGCCTGTCGAACCAGCCCATGAACAGGACTGTTATCTGGAGAGGATCTGTCCATTCCTGGTGGTGTGAAACCTGGACGAGACAAAAAGACATATCCAAAAGCACATTAATTAAGAGTTAAATTAGTTTAAATTGTGTCATTTGTATATTGGGGTAACATGAAAATTTAAAGAGCAGAATTTCACTATATGTTGAAAACAATACAACTTCTGTTGTGGTACAAATAACATACTGATCTGTAAATGGTTTAAGA
Organism: Corydoras sp. C115; assembly: GCA_019802505.1. Classification (NCBI taxonomy): domain Eukaryota; kingdom Metazoa; phylum Chordata; class Actinopteri; order Siluriformes; family Callichthyidae; genus Corydoras; species Corydoras sp. C115. The sequence goes on from JAFMOC010000007.1 coordinate 11,765,659, forward strand.
CTAAAGGGCATGTCTAAACCACTGCGGTAGGCATCTAGCTTTTTGGGGTCTGTTGAGAAAGATCTGCACCCTTCCATCAGCTGCTAGTAATAAATTTTATATGCCGTTCATTTTGTTACGGCAAATTGGTGAAGTGGATCCTGAAAACCTTTTATGTGAAAACGTGATTTTCAGCCATGAAATACAAGCACCTGTGACAGGACTATGAATTCACATGACTTGACACTTTTGCATTTCCTCAAGTTGACAAGTAAACACCTTAAATCAGTAATGCTATATGCATAATGCATTGGACCTGTTTTGACATCCATCACTTACTGCTGACTAGAGAAAAAAAAATGCAAGGATATAGTTCTATTTTCATGCAACAGAAAACATAATGCAGGAATTGATTCAGGTCAGAAAGTTTTCTCTGCACTCAGAGAGCCTCTTTGCAGCCAAGAGATGTGAGAGCTGGGGGAAGACTAAAGTGTGCTTTCCTTCTTTTCCTAAATTTCACACTGCGAACAAAATAATTCCTGCTTAGCCTGTTGACACATCCTATAAACAGTAGAAATCTAAGTAACGCTTCTCGCTGGAAATCTAAACAGTACCAAATAGGTAGTGTGTTTAAAATGTCTATAGAAAGTGACATTCACTTTGCACAACAAAGACAAAATGTACTACTGCAGTTAACATTTTCCCTTTTCAGCACCAACAATCACTGCATGATGCAGTACGTTGTAAGAACACACAGTGCTATTCAACTATTGAATATGATGTGTTTTATCAGGCAAAAATAATATAGTATACCAAATAATTTTATTTATAAATATTATGTATAAATTTTATGAATTTTTATAAATTTTATGTATAAATGCTCTGATCACATACTTGCCAAATATACTATTTTGTTCCAAATATATAGACTATAAGTACACAGGTTATTGATTTGGATAAGTATTAAGGTTACACTTATGATCAAATCATTATATTTTAATACAATTTTAATACTTTTTTATTTAAAAAAAGTAGAGGTTTATTGGGCTCCATCTATAAATCATATTTCATAGAGACTCCTACCTAACTCCATCTGTCAAACTGTTCATTAACATCTTAAACAAGTAAGGACTTACAGCTGACCCTTGATGCAAACATGCATCCACCCATCTGTCATTACTACTTGACATCTCACTGCTGTCACACTGTCCTTATACAGATTCTGCACCACCCTCACATACCTATATCACTGCTGATTTCCTTATAAAATACCACACCTTCTTCTCTTTTTGCACCCTATTAAAAAAATTATTAGACTCACTCATACACACATTCTTGCACTCCCTCACACACTCCCTCACATACTCATTCACTCAAAACATGCACTCCCTGCACACACTCACTCATTAGCTCACTCTCTCTCACACACTCATTCACTCAAAACATGCACTCCACACGCACTCACTCACGCTTGCACTCCCACACACTCATGCATGCACTCACACCCTCACGCACTCCCTCATGCATGCACTCTCTCACTTTCTCATCCACTCTCACTCACTCACGCACAAACTCTCACACACTCTCCCAGGAGCAATTTAAAATCATTGTACTGTACCGTATATATCGCACACAGTGATACTTTTTTTTTTTTGCAGGTTTTTTTGTAAAAGTTTGGTTCTGAACAATGTGTTCTACTAGAGATGCTCTGTAGTTTTAAGGTCTGGGGAATGTAAAGCCCAGGTAAGCAAAAAAAACATGCTGTAATATTCTTGGAATCTATTTATTACTATATGACCTTATTGGGATGGTGTTCTATCTTGTGGAAATTGTCTTTCTGCCAGGTAAATAACTGAAATGAAAGATAAAATATAATGCTTAGGGAAGCGTCCCTGTCAAGTTGTCCACCTATTTGTATAAAAAAAAAAAAGTGCCCAAAACAAAACATTCCCGATAATTTCCCACACTTCACTACCAACATCTTAAACAATTGACACCTGACAAAAAAGGGTTCATCGCTTAATGCTTGTGCCAAATTCTGACCGTTACAACAAGCAAGTGATGCAGTCCACTCTTCAGTGATCCAATTTGAAAAACCTTGAATCTTGCCTTTTATTTTCCTTTAGACAGCAATGGCAGTGTAGCCCATCCATGCTAAGAAATAACAAGTTGTGCATTTAGACACATTAATGTAATTAATTGTCTTGACATTTTCCTTTGACCCCTTTCATTTTTAATAATATACAGGATTTAAAGATAAATTTGGTTTTTGCTTTTCCTCAGTCACACCATTTAGAGAATACTTCCAGTTGCATGAAGAAACAATACAAAGATGCCAATTTTTAAAAAAAAATACTGTCCCATGGTAGTCTTGCAAATTTGAACTAATTATGCCAAGTTCAAATTTGCTTAATGATAATACTTTGGAAAGGAAACATGTAATAAAAAAGGGAAAAGAAAATATGTTATATCTGGACATCGTAACATTGTAACTGGAGTTTGGCTCTATCTTGTTCACAATTATCATTAGTAAAGGCCAAGTCTTGCAAATTTCAAAGAATTTCAATTTCCCTAATTCTCAAACATTTCCTTGCCTTAACAATCATTAGTCAAAGGCTCATCGATGCAGACACCTAGCTCTCTAAAATAATTAATGCCCACAATGCATGAAAAGGTTATCAGAAAATAGTATTATTCAAGTAGCCATTTCATTTTGTATGAAATGTAAATATTAGCAAAATAATAACAAAATAGCAAATCATGGTGATGGTGGAGGTCAATATCAATATCAAAATCCTTGTTTAACTGCAAGAGATTCATTCAACAGACACAGACACAACATTCTGCTTTGCAGCTAAACTTGCACAAAAGGTCATTTTTGGCCAAAATGTGCAAAAGTACTGGGATGGATTGATTATGAAAAATGTTGCAGCCAATGACATAAAGAGCATTAAACTGGCAAAAGGATAGATGAATGAAATAAATATAATAAATATTTTAAAAGAAAAATTGCAGTCTGGAAAAAACATGCAGACACTGGATTGTATTCAAGCTAATGATCCTAAACAGTCCTCAAAATCCACAATGGACTACCTCAAGAGGACCAGGCAGGTTAAAAGTATTTCTCTCATAGTTCAACGACCTAAACATCATTATAAATCTGCAACAGGACCTTAAAAGAGCAGTGCATGCAGTGCAAAATGGCCCATGAATTTGACAGAACTAAATGTGTTTTGCAAGGAAATGTGAGCAAAGATTTACCAAACAACAACTGAGAAACAATATGCTCCCTATAAAAAAATCTTTTACAAACTGTGATGCCAGCCAAAGTGGGTTTTACTGATCAAACAAGGTTCTCCAAAATATTGTAATAACATTACATTGCTTACAATATCATATGTGTCTTTTTTACGTTTATATCTTTTGAATAATCGTTTATAATTTACACGCTTAGTCTAAAAAGAAAGAAATATTAACCAGACCATCAAAATAACCTTGTACCTGTCAATCTGTTTCTTGGAATGTACAGAATAGCTTAGTTGGTTGGTTCCTCACAAGACTTTGCTCATGGAAATATGACATGATAGTTCTTTTAAATTCAGTGGTATTGTTTAGAAATTATTCTTTATGCAGTGATCTATTCCTTTTATTAATGTATACATACAAATTTTTATTATAAAATTTCTACTCATTTTTCATAATCTAATCCTGTTCAATATAAAATAAAATGAAAATAAAGGTTTTTAAAACAATGTAAATAAATGTAATACCTATTGTAATAATAACCTGCCAGGCGCCTAGAGGAGGATGATATAGGTTCCATATCAAAAACCCGCACCCTGGGGCACTACTCGTTTAGCACTTGTACAAACAATTCCCCCGGCAATAAGCTTGTTGATTTAGTAATTTACACCTTCTACTTTCTACAGATTCAACACCCTGCGCTGTGAAGTATAAGGTTGACAATGCAGTCAAGGGTGATAAAAACAGACTTATAGGCAGTCTTGATTACAGAGGATGAAGAAATTCTGCTATAAATGTATTATTTGTAGCTCATACTAAAGCATGGTAGTATGGTGTGGTATGAATTGTGTTCGCTAGGACCCCTATTATTTATGAAGTGTGTAAATAGTCCAGATTTATATTTTAAATTAATTTACTTTAAAATGTACTCTGGTAAAATGTTTGTTACCATGGAAGAGGTGCGTGTTTGTTTGTTTTAGTCATTATAGTAATCATTATAGTAAAAGCAAAAACGTCATATACTGATGAAGTTTAAAATGTATATATTTAATTTTTAACCCATTAGTTAAATGCAAGAACAGTAGCTCTGTGGATATTGCTGTTGCTTTATAGCAAGGCGGTTCTGGGCTTTACAGTAATATTTAAGGTTGCAAGTTTTCAAATAGTCATTGATTCATTAACTGTGATGTAGTTATTAGTCCTTGGTATTATCACTGTATTATTGGATTATCATCGCTACTTGTTTACGCCTTTCACCTGTGTCTTGGCGTATGCTTTCCTTTAGTTTTGGATTAATTCCCCTCCTCTGTTCCATCTTGTCGGGTTATCGTCATTATGGGTTTTTTCAATCCTGAGTAAGTGCGTTGCTAGTCTTTGTCTTGTAATGCCATTATAATACCCTTATTTGTCCTGCCTGCCTTGTCTTTACACTTGACTTACCAGGGCTAGGCGTGACTTCTTAACTGATTATATTATTTGAATAAATTTCAATTTAAATTATGAATAACTAAATAGTATAAACTAGAAATAAAATTGTTACATGTTCCAAAGATGTGCGGAATATACAGTATATTATCATGGTTTACAATGTGCAGAGGTTTTTTTTCCCAGTGAAAATTTTTTTTTTCAACTTTTTACAATAAAATATGGGAATTTTAGTATTACAAATGAACTTCAATGTCAATATTCGTATGTGTTTTTCTTTTCAAAAATCTAAAGAACCATGAGAGTGAGGTTCACCATCTCTTTAACAACTTTTAAAAGACATCACATTAATTTCAAGTAAAACTTTAGTGTAAAGGAAATAAATATGTTGTACTGTAGCTCATCACAACATATGTTTCAATTAATTGGTAATCGGAACAACAATGACAAAGTCCTTCTTTGTCTTTTCCACCAACAGAATAATAAAGGTCTATAATCAGCCATGACATGAGGAACAGCCCTATGCAAGTGATCAAGAAGTGCTTTGCAACAGAGCATTCTGCTTGGTCTCACACGTTTCCCTGAAATGCTGTCATTTTTAAGCTTCAGCCTCATCGTTCTCTGTAAAGTGGCTCTTCAATAACAGTTGAAATCTTAATTGTTATATGCCAGCTTGTGTGGGCTGTGTAATTTACGTAATGAAGAGCAGCTGAAGAAGTGGTGTTGCTGATTTGTACTGCCTGTTTAATGATGATGAATCCTGATGGGCACAAGAGGGTTACATGTTTATATGAACGCATAAACAATCTGTTCAACTCAATTTGTCGGCAAACAAATCTGCCACAGCCAAACTAATGGAGGCAAATATTGCACTGTCTGCAGTGTGATATTTGGGAATTTTAGCAGTGCATTGATTAAAACTGAGATAAAACCACACATACAAAACCAACAATGCATTTGAAGTGGGACTTGCTATGTAAATGAACAAACTCCATAAATGTGTTAACTATGCTGTATATTACAAAATACAGAATTCTTTTGTAGAATCATGATAATCGTATTTAAAACCTTACACCTAAAACCTATGTGTTAATGTGTTTAGATACTATTTAGGTTTAGATAGTTGGCAAAATGGTTTCTATTCCTTTGTGTAACAAATAATTTATATTTTAACTACAATTCAGTCAGTAAGTTTTGCACTTTCACAGACTTTTGCTGCAGATGTCAGTTCACTTGATAGTGCAAAGTGTACTCAGCCACTGCTTACCTTGGGAATTAGCCTGTAAGACCCCTATGCTGTCATCAAACTGCATAGATTTGATGTTGAGTGATGCCAAAATGCATTCCTTGTCTTGTAGTGAAGCATCGTCGATATTGTTCTGATTGGCTGACAGGATAACACACATGTCGCAGAGATTGATGTTTACAGCTCTTAAATCAGCTCGACTTAATGGTGTGCCCTTCAGCAGAAGAGAGAGAAAGACAGACAAAGACAGTGAGACAGGAAAAAGAAAGGAAAAAAGAGAAGCGATAGAAAGATGGAGCGAGTTCAAAGATAGAAGAATAAAAAATAAAACTTTAGAACATTACAAAATAATTACAACCATTCTTTTTTTTAAAGGCAGTGACATTTGGCTGATTTATCTATGCACTGAGGCATGCGGACATGCCCTGTAATCTTAAGGGCATTCCTCGCCCTTGGCGGCATTGTAGACCTTTATATATTATTGAGCCAAAACATTTAAAATCAACTCCAAAACAGGGTTTTGTGCCAATATTTAAAATAGTTCCCTAGGCCCTGCAACACCGATGGACAACAATGACTTAAGGGGTACGCATCTCATATGAGTTAAAAAAAAAAAAAGTAAATACAGCCGTATGTATGACAAATGCATGATTGGAGCTGCCTGGGCTCCATCCATAAAGCAACATGCATAGATATCCATGAACTTACAGGTAAAATGGAGACCTTAGGGAAGTTATGAAGGGTTTCCCATTCCCTCCTCAGATAATCCAGTGAGCCCACAAACACAATGTGTTTCAGCTCATGGTAATGGAAGTTACTTGCTCTTAAAGGCATCACCAAGTTTCGTAGGCCAACCAAAGCTGATGTGACATCTCCAAAGATGCAGACAACAACGTGACCACTCAGAACAGTCATGGAGGCCTCGCTCCGCGTCTACAGAAATTAGCAAAAAATTTATTTAAATGCATTAAAACATTAAATATGTATTTTAAAATAAAAATATGGTGAATTAATACACTTAACACACATAGTTTGAAATAAACATTTAGCTCCGTCATGAAATTGAGATGTTTTTTATTTAAAAAAGTTTATTGAAAACATCCGATCCAATAAATTCTTCATTTTCCCAAATGGCTTTACTGATCCTCTTTTAGGGAAAAATACAATAGTATAAGAATAAATAATAAAAATGTAAGACAAATTAAATAAAGAAAAGAAAAACTTAAAGATAAAACACAAATACAATTAGTAGAATGCAGAACTGATAATAAACCATACACCACCTAAATTATACCTGTTTTGTGATGGTCCTGACCAATAGAGAACAGAAAACCAACAGGGAACTAACAAAAAGAAAACTGATGTACTATGTACCAGTCAAAAATTTAGTACTTTGTGTGCGTGTGTGTGTGTGTGTGTGTGTGTGTGTGTGTGTGTGTGTGTATATATATATATATATATATATATATATATTCATTCATTCATTATCTTCCGCTTTATCCGATATATATATATATATATATATATATATATATATATATATATATATATATATATATATATATATATATATATATATATATATATATATTCATTACAATATTTTTTATGGTAAAAATTAACAAGTAAACATTGGACTAATGAAAATGTTTTAATATAAAAGTTAGTGCCATCAAACATGATATGAGATCTGCGGTGTGTTTGTTTAATAAATACCCACCAAAATAACTTTCTCGATGTCTTTGGAGGGGCACCAGTGAAACATTCCAGTGGAGTCGTACCTCTTCACATTGACGTCCATATTCTCAATTTGCTCATTTCCTGGAATTAGTAATGGGTCATGCCTAAACCAAAGAACATCAAAATAGAAAAATAAATTTAGTATTATTGAAACGTCAAATCATTTAACAGACAGAATTTGGCTCTAGTGATATAAAGATATCCAGATATAAAGAGATAAATATATCTATCCATCCATCCATCCATCCATCATCTTCCGCTTTATACTCTACTAGGGTCGCGGTGGGGTTTCCCATGCCCATCCAGGGGAATACGTTTCGGGCAATGGGCAGATACACCCAGGACAGGGCGCCAATCTATTGCTGGGCACACACTCACTCACACAGACACACTCTATTTGGGGTAATTTGAAGAACTCAATTGACTTGATCCATGTTTTTGGACTGTGAGAGGAAACCGGAGAACCCGGAGGAAACCCACGCAGACACGGTGAGAGCATGGAAACTCCACCCAGATTGGGATTTAAACTGGGAATCCCTAGCGCTGAGAGGCGAACGTGCTAACCACAAAGCCAAAGTGCCACCTGAGGTAAAGATATGCCATTTCAAATATATAAAGGCATAAGACTTCAAATTATTAAGTTCAATTAGTAAAATAAATGCAAGGCAGTGATGGGTTACACGGACTTGCAAAAGTTTTGCGCAGTCAATGCCCTATATAAAAGTAGGAACTATTTATTAATCTACATTTAGTACTAATAAAAAATAAATCACATTTAAATCCTAAATGGCTGAGTGTTTTTTTATTTATTATTTTTAAATAGTATTTTGCTATTATTATTAGTTATGAAAATTAAGATAATAAACTCATGTAACGCTTCCATGATCTTTTCATGATACTTTTGGCAATGTATTCATCTATCATTCATTTAAATATCATTCATTTAAATAATCTATCCTGTCTTTGCAGTTCAGAGTGTGTGTGCTGGTGACAGGACTGGAGTGGAAGAGAGCAAGTCTGAGCACTACACTCAGTGAGTGGCACCAGAATGGAACGCCAATTACCGGCTTTTACCTCGCTCTGCTCCTGACGTACTCTGCCCCCCTGCCCCCCGGTAAAAGCTTTAACAGGGCTGCACTTTAAATATTTTAGGAATTTGCCCAATCTCATTTTGCTCTCCTGAACTGAAGGCCATTAATGTTTCAAAAAAGTGTCACGGACAAACAGGCTAATCTACATCAGCGTGGCTGCAGTGGTGAGACAGATCTAGAGAAACTGTGACCATTAAAGAGGTCCTGTTACACTGCTGGTGTAAATGCTCAAGCTGGATTTAACACATGGATGGACTTACAGGACTCCTATACAGAAAAATAGTCATTATAAAAAAATGAAAGTAACATTTGGTATGTAAGAATATATCCAGGTTCAAATCCCAAACTTTTGCTTTCCTCCAGGTTTCTCCAAGTTCTCCAGTTTCCTCCCACAGTCCTAAATAAAATGGATTCAAGGTAAATTGAATAATGCTCTAAATTGCCCCATATAGAGTGTGCTTGTGTGTGTGTGTCTATGTGAGGGTCTGCCCAGAGATAGATTGGTGCCCCCCCACGAACCTATTAGAGAATTAAGCAAAAGATGATGAATGTAAGAATATGTAATTGCAGGTGTCCAGCCTATTCTAAAAATGTTATTATACAAGCACATATTAATCAGCCACTCAATAGATAAGGATAGAGAATTAAATCAGCAGATATTGTTAATGTTTTTAGTCTGATGTGTCTTACGTGCTTCTCTGGGATTTTTCTGGAATTCATTATTTATGAAAGGACTTTGGAAGAAATTCCAAAGAACACTTGTCAAGAGGCCATAACAACGTCAACAAAAGCCCGACTGGCAGCCCACTAGTGGAGAGGTGAGTGGGTCTGAAAGCATGCCTTTGAGGTAATAGCCTGAGGCCAGACCAAGCAGCCTCCTCTCTGCACCATGGCTGCAGGCGAACATGCTTTTCCTTCTCCAGTCCTCCACTGGGCAGACTTTCACATGGCTTTCACCACCAATTTACGTAAACTCATACCAGCATGCCAACTAAAGTTTAACAACTCGAAATAATGTGATGACTTATTTAATTTATAAACATTACATAAAATAAGCAATATGTATTATTTCACATAAACATTTTTTTAATGTTTAAGACGTAAAACATGTTATTCAAGTATTCAGCAACTTATACAAGGGGACTATTTCTCATATCATCACCTTTCGCTTACTAGTGTGTACAGAAACTAGGCTCACGGGGAGTTCCCTATGCCCATCTAGTGGAGAATGTTTTGGGCACCCAGGACAGGGCACCAATCTATCACTAGGCACATACTCACTTACAAACACACACACACACACACACACACACACACACACACACACACACACACACACAATATATTGAGGCAACAAAGAGCAGCCAGCTTATCTTAAATGTATGTTTTTGGAAACCGGAGAACCTGAAGGAAGCCCATGCAGACATGCGGAGTACATGGAAACCGTACCCAGATTTCGACCTGGATCCCCAGCGCTGAAAGGCAAACATGCTAACCACTAAGCCACCATGCCATCGGGAATCAATATTACACCAACTATTTCATTAGATACACATCCTTAATTCTGTGCTGATTATTTCATAAGTTTCAATTTCAATATACATGCACTAGACATGGTTCTATTACAGACTGTAATCAATACTTTATCACTCACTTTATATATACTTTTTTTCTCTTAAATCTACCCTCTTATGGTCATCACAACCACAAAGCAGCTATTACTATTTTGGTGGTAAATGATTCTCAGCATTGTTGATGTGATGGTGGTGTGTTTGTGTGTGTTGTACTGTTAGGGATAGATCAGACACAGCAATTCTGCAAAAACGGTCAATGTCACCACAAGAGTCCAACCAAAACTGTCCAAATACCAGGGGACAACTGTAAGGACTACAAACTGACAAACATAAATACTGTAATAACATATCAGCAACTTCTCTGATTTTACATCTAAAAGGCGGAGCAATGTAGATAATGTGTCTGACAGAATTCACATTAAACTGACAAAGTTTAAAACAACAAGTAAAAAACCTCCAGATGGATCGCTGTGTTTAAGTCACTTGTACCGCATTAACTGCGAAAATCATACCAGCCACAACGGAATAATACGTAATCTTTGGCTGATTCTATGGTCTTGAACAATCAAGATCAATTTTATATAAATTTACAAAAAATTAAGAAACAATTTAGGAATAGGAATTTTGAAATAAAGAACACTGGATACAATGTTAATTACCATGCTGAGGGTGAATATGATATCAGGCTGTGGGCAGGTAATAACAACAGTAAAAGCATTTAGTGCTTTTACACCCCGGCTGAATATTTCATTACATGCACCATGTTTCATCACTCACCGTATGGACCCCTGTCACTTCCATCTCTCCACATCACACAGACTGCTGCTCCACACCTCTGTCAGGATAGCTACATCTCATCCACTGTCAGTAAAGGCTGCTATCCACCAAAACTTACATGCCACGCCAACCATCAATATGATATTACTGCAGTGGCAAAGAATTATAAAAAAAATCTCCCAAGACTCCCAGCAATGAGATGTCTTGTCTTATAAAAATCTAATGTGGCTTCACATATGGGTGTGAATTTTTAAATGGCAGCTTTTTAACTAAAATAAATAACTAAAATAATAAGCTATTTCTTTTAACATACAAGCTATAAATTATAGTGATGTTCGGTCCATGCAAAGGCACAAGGTTTTATTTTAGTTTTTTCATTTTAACAAGCAAGGAAAATAATGTCTATGAATACAAACAAAAAAGAATAAAAACATGTCTAAACTGTATTCTACAGATACACCACAAAATCACTGTGCAACTTGTAAACGGCACACTTTAATCTGCAAGTCCACAGCAGCGTGTCCTAGATGTCATTTTAGAGAGTGCAATTCAGTTTTAAGAGCAGAAGTTGCGTTCAGAGCCAGGCTAGCTGCTTTTCAAACAGTGCTTAGCTATTCTAGCCCATCACTTGGCAGTCACTGGCTCCCCTAGTCCCTCTCCAGCAGCCTATGAAAGGAGCCTTTTGCTTTGAAATTTTTTCCCCATCATGCAAACTGACAAAGGCATGCTTTTCGAAAACCCACAGCCAATCTGTTGATCATTATTTATTTACGATGGCCTAGAGGCAGAGGAGTGTGTAAAAACCATACTTGATATAGTATACACTTACTGTTTTTTCCTTCCCTGCTTGTAAAATAAAGTATCCCTAAGGCTAACTTAAACATCCACTTTTTGTTGTGCATAAAATAACATTTTTGAGCCTGAAGTATTTAATATGTGTTGTATTGACAGTGAGGGCAAATGGTGGAGAGGTGCACAGGTCTGCATTCAGTAATTTGATGCTTTGCTGCAGGGCGATGACTTGAAAAGCCTACACCTAGAACTGAGAACCTGTCAACCAGTACCCAAGAGCCAGCCAAATACAGAGGCGCCCTAAAGCACAGGAAACTTTGACACTGCTTTGAAGCGTTTCAAAACAGAGTAAATAACTCCCAAGAATTATTATCACTCATAGATCAAAGACAAGACGCATTCATAACACTGTAAACAGGGACCATCAACTCGGCAGAGAAAAATCATTATCAGCTTTAAGTTAGAAACTCGAAACTGAAAATCTGTGTAAAAATCAACCACAGGGGGCATGTTTCCTTTCTAAATTTAAAACTATTAAACAGGCTCATATATCATGTAGAACTACATTTATAGATACGGGTCAACTTAAAGTATATTAGCCATGTTATTTTATATATTTTTAACTCAACAACCACTATGTACACCTTTAGGTTGTATTTACAGTCATTGTTTATTTTTCCAGACCCACTATAGAAATACTTTAAAGTTTTATTTTGCAGACTGCAGATCATTTGTTTCTCTGCATACATTATTATTTCCATTTATTTTCATTTCCAATGTTCAGGACTTTCACAGGATCATTTAAAAACAGGTTAAATTTAAGTGGTGGCCGATTATAAGCGCTGCAGTGACAGTGGTGGTATTAGTGTGAGTTGCTTTGGATCACAGTGGATCAAACAGAGACGAGCTGCCAGAGTTTTAAACCCCCAGTGTCAATGCTGGACTGAGAGTAGTCCACCTACTAATATGCTCAGCCACCAACATTATGTAGGCAGTATCATATGTACCACATTGTAACACAAAATGTACAACAACAAATTAACCATGGTCTCTTATGCTACATCTTCAAAATAGAGCAATATTGAAGATGTTCTAATAAAGTGTACAGTTGAGTATACAGTGTGTATACAAATTGAAGCAGCACTGCTGGGTTTGATCCCACCCAACACACTACAATGTCAGTGTCACTGCAAGTGCTCCTAATCATTTACCACCCAAATAATACCTGCTCTGTGGTGGTCCTGTTGGGCTCCTGGGCATTTGAGAAGAGATTAACAAAGTATGTATAGAAAAATATGTAGTACAGTCTGTATTTGGGGACTTTTTGGGGACTGTATTTGGGGAATTGCATTTATAAGGTAAATGGAACTGATAAATTGGGCAACAAGGAGGTGTAACTAAATCCTATATATTATATTTATCTCACTGGAAAACCAGAAATTAGAAACAACATATGGCACTGCAATTTTAGTCCATCCAACTAACAAGCTAACTATGCTTGTAGGCTAATCTGGATTGGACATGTCCCTGCATTTTTCAAAAGCTTATGCATAGACAAGAGTCTCTGTCTTCTGGCCACATGGGCAGAAAGCAAAGCCTTTTATCAGTCAAAATCAATTAGAAGCATTATAATTCCTCAAGACAACATAAAAGGAAGGTAATATTTGAATTCATTTTTGATTGCTATGATACATCTCAAATATGGCCTTAAGTACCAAAAACACTACTCACAGGGGCTCCTACAATAGATGAAGCGCCCGAGGCTAAGTAACCATGCGGCCATCACTGATTGGCTGCTGCTGTCATTAGTGCCAGCGCTGTTTAAGAACTACATGTGGACGAGACTGGGGGGGTGACAGCTGAGACTTTAAAGCAAGAGTATTTTTCAAACAGCTTTTCATAGCCTCTTTCATGACAGAAATATTTCAGCTCTATCATTAAGCACTGACAGGCTGACAGCTTAAACGCCTGAGCCTTAGAGGGCTCCTCTTCTCTCCTTCGTTCCCTCTCTCCCTCGCCACTCCTCCTACTGCCGCCAACCCATCACCATCTCTCCCATCTCCCTGCCACTCTCTCCTTCCTTTTGAAGGCTGCAGCAAGCGTCTTGAAATCAATGTCTTACCTCATCACTTTGGGTGAGCAGTTGGGTGAATTTCGCATGCCTCCATTTCGCTGCTTCTTTTTTGGTGACAGCGTTGATGGATGCTCGTCTTCAACTGCAAACACATGCAAAGAGCGTCAGACTCTGGACAGCGGGGATTGTAACGTGTGCTGGAGTGACATACTGAAGAACACAAAAGCCAACACTCAATCAATCATGTCACAATAAGTCGGGGACAACCTCTAAAAATAGAAAGAGAACATCATTAGTAGGGACAAGTGTACATTTTCAGGAAAGCCGGGAAGGACAAACATTAGGAACGCCATGATTTTATTTCATGTGAATAGCAGATAAAGAGTTAGCAATCTACAGTAGTAATGCATCACTCACTTCGACCTCATTAGCGGTGAGCTGTACAATGGTTGAGAAATGACAGATCCTAGACCAGCGTTTTTTTTTTTTTAGCCATGTAAAGAAAAAGTTTTAGATACATCACAATATTACTAAATTGCTATGCCACAGGCACTTAGAGCCCACAGAGCTCACCTATTAACTGTTGCAACACCCCTCAAAGTGGAGAGCATCAAGTTTATGACTGTCACAAGTATTCCTCCTACTGAAGTCACAAAGATTGAGCTGCCTGGAGGTCAACATCAGCACCCACCCTTTTAAATGTCATTTGACCTTACAGCAAGTAGGAATGCACATATATATAATATATATAATAGCTTTAAATGTCTTCTCCTTTTTCTGACCATTTTTACTTTTTTGTATGTGTATTTTTCCACCTACTGTATGTCCACCTAAAAAAAAAATGTTTTCCCCAAAATAAAGACAGCTAAAGAAAACTTCTGCACAATGTAATACTTTATCTTCACTATAAGTGAAGATAAAAGTCCCTACACCCACAGTGGCTTTGCATAAAACTTTGTATTTTGTGAATTAAGAATGGACTAACATGCTGCATATTGATACCATATGTGGTTCTATAGGAAATATTTAAAAACTAATAAACTATCATTTTGTTTTTCAATCAATAAAAATAGCTACAGTATTTTATGATTATTAATAAAATAAACAAATATTTGCATAACACTGTACATTATACTTTAAAACCACTGCACTCCAATGACATTCAAATATGAACAATATTCATAATGAATAAAGCTTGCAATTTACAGTCAATTTAATTGCACTATTGGAAAAAAGACAAATTAAAACACAGTGCAGAGATATGAACCAAATGCCATCATTTGACATTTACAACTACACAATGGCTAGAACCATGTGACACACTAATCAGCTTTCAAAATATCACTTGCAATAGGGCAGTAGTGGTGCAGCCCTTTGTTTCCCTATTATAGGTAAAGAGTGACTGGCCTGATTGGGCTGGACCATGCTGTTGCCCTTGCTCTTACAAATTAGGCTGGTGAGATTTATTAGCTACGCCATTGCCCTTCTGTATAAAGCTTCACAATAAAACAACTCCACCTGCAGCACTGCTCCATCTGCCAGGCCATGCGTGTTACAAATTGCATTAAGCCTTATTTAAAATTTCGATCAAAATAGGACGAGTCTGGTGAAGTGCAACTGCCACTGTATACCACATGGAACACTTGTCACCACACTTTGTGTCGGTGGTCAAAACCACTTAGTTAGGCATCTGCTGTTTCTGGCTTAGACAAACACGCACAAAAACTTTTTTAATAAAACCTATTTTTCCCAGTCAGCAATTGCCAAAACGTTTCTTCAGCCCACATTCTTTCTACACTTTCAATATGTCTTCTTTGCATTTAACTTAATCTACAGATGTCCGCGCCACAATGTCCGAAATTCATAATATTTAATTTTAGTCTTTTACACACTTCTGCTAACTGTTACAATGTTTAAATGCTTTCTTGTCCTTTCTCTCTCTCTCTCTCTCTCTCTCTCTCTCACACACACACACACACACACACACACACACACACACACACAAACGCACAGAAGGAAGGGTGATGTTAACTGCAAGCCATCATTTAAGCATGCAGCCATGCCTGCCAAGATTCAAATAAAGAGCAGGGTAGTGTCTGAGGGTTGATGCAGCCTTCTAATTGGCCACCTACGGGGCGTGGGGGATCGAGTGGAAGAACGTAAAGATGTAGAAGAGAGCAGTGATGAACGTAGTGAAGAGGAGAGTGTGGAGGTACTGTGGTGGTAGCGATATTTCCCGGGCAGGCTGCGGGCCCGGTTCAGGCCGGTAAGACTGAGACCCCGGCGTGGGGGAGGAACCGGAGGAAGCAGACTTCCCTTACGGTTATTAACGAGGGCCACAGTTGAGCGCTCCAAAGCAGCGTCAGCCAGAGTGTTCGGGACAGCCAGACTCGTGGCTAATGTAACTGTGCGATTTTGAAACGTTGGTATAACTTCCTCCTTTACTGTCAAACAATGAAAAATAAGAACAATGAAAACTGGTGACTTTAAAACACAATAAACAAAAGGCAAAGCACTATTTATTTATTTATTGTGTTATTTATTTGTGATTTAATAATTTTAAAGTAACAAAATGCGAATATTGTTTGGAAACGATTCCAAATATTAAGAATGAATAATACCGTTAAAAAAAGTTGGATATAAAACATGTAAATTTTTATTTTTAAAAGTAAGCTTTTAAATGTTAAAGATTTCATATTTAAAGGGCAGGGATCTGTAAAATAAATTTTGCCATCATGTTTGAACTAAGTAACTTCTTGATTCACGTGTGCTTAAAGTGTCCATATGACATGCAACTGTTTTAATGCACAAATAAATTAATTGCACCCTTCTTCCCTCTTTCACATCTATATAGCATTACAAAGTAATGCATATAATTCTTATTTAAAACACACAAATGTTTCAATTAAATTACACAAATGTTCGTGCATAACAACCAAAATAATATAGAAGACTGCTAGTTATAATTCTGTAAATATAAAATCCACAGACCTGCAATGAAATAAACAGGTCTAATATTAATTCTCCACACATCACATTTAGTTATTTTGCAAAACTGACAAAAAAGTTCAAGGCAAAATTCAGGTCTCCCTGAGAAAGTCGGCAACGAAAAGCATGGGGTGATATCAAATTCACCGCCTCCCACCAGATACCGGAGACTGTAACCTAATGGCATCTACAAGAAGCAGGAGGTTAACCAATACATAGTGTAAGTGGGAAAGCAGTTTCTGTCCACTCCCCAAACCTAGCTCTAAGCAATAAATAGATGGTTATTTCTGCCGTCAGCTGCCGCACGGATTTAAAGGCAGCCACAGATAACTCCTAGATTCATCTGGCCCCTGTCAAACACATGCAACATTACAGGAGGAATATGTGCCATGGCACTTTCACTGTGGATTCACAATAATCCAGACGGCTACTGTCCCTCCCTGAGATGCAAATGTCGCGATGAAGCGTGATTGCGTTCCCTTTATTAATGGACTACTAAATTCAGTGAAATGTCACTATGGGCTGTTGGAAAAATGTGTTTAGATGTTTAGGATATATTTTATAGCTATTAGTACTTAAACTGTTCATTGTAACGTCTAAAAATAATAAATAAAAATATAAGAATTACTATTATTAAATATAATTTGTACAAATGTTGTAAACAATTTACCATATTAAAGTAAACGTCTACTATAAACTGTAACTTATACAAACATATAATAATAATAATAATAATAATAATAATAATAATAATAATAATAATACTTATATAATAAGAATGAAATAAAACTTAGTTTGCTATTTCATATTCTAATACTATGCAGCAGAGCTGTGTTAAAAAGTATAGAATTTACCTAAAATCCACTCTGCTTTGAATCGAACCCCAGCCTCTCTCTGACATCCTGTTTTCACTGGAGTTGAAGCGCCATCTGCTGCTAAGGGCAGCACAATACAACATCACTGAAACCAAAAGTTTTAGAACCAACAAAAGCCACTATATACAAATATAAACCTTTATTAAAAATGGATTTTTAAGTGTCTTATTTTTTTATTGGAATGTGCTTTTGTTGCAATCGAGAAATCTGTAAATCATATTTAAAAATAAATTGGTTTTCCTACTTTTGGCCAGTAATGTAGGTGTATTTAATAATCACAGATTAACCGCTTAAATTCAAGCTCTAATCAAACTGATTAACTTTTCTTCATCATTTGACCTTTTACCTGCATTTGTGTTAATAGAACAAAGCAGTTTGATTTACTGTGTTACTCTATCTGGCTACAATCCTGTCCTGACAAATTATCTTCACAGTCTCCTATCAATCTCCTGGCATCTACAAAGCTTTTAGAATGTAAGTCCTAAAGGGCTTAGAGCAAAAGCACAAAAGCAGAGCAGGCAGGTTAGATGAAGTGAGCTAGATGAGAGGAGCAGAAAAATATGGAAAACAGGAGCAAACTTACGCGATCTGACATATCCATTATACTTATATTTGGCTGAAGAAAGTGTAGATATAAATGAAGGTTTATGAACGATGATGGAGGGTAGGTGGAATGAGAGTGAGAGAGAGAGAGAGAGAGAAAGAAAGAGGGAATGATTAGAAACTGTACATGAATCAAACAGAGACAGATAGTTCAGAACAAATCAGAAGTATCGCCTATTATCAACTGTATATGTATATGTGTGTGTGTAAGCATGCAGATGTATAGAATTGAAAATAATTAAAACATAAGTAAATAACATAAGCTCTGTAGTTGACATGTAACCAAATCATTATATTTTATAAATTAACAAAGAACAAATGATGAATTAGTTACATATATCTTGCAACCCAAATTTGGTTTTATTTAAAAAAACAAATGAACGCTGCAATACTGCTCTTATAAATGATAATAACATATAAGTGCCCTTTCCACCAAATAATACAAATAATATCCATTACTAAATTTTATTTGGGCCTAGAAACTTAATTGTTCTCACTTACAAATATGTATATATTACAGTTTTATATAGATGTTTTAAAATTATAGTGTAAAATCTCAAAAATCTATATTTCTCTGTGTCAGTGCCTAAACAATCCTTACTCATCTAACTCACATACAATTCCAATTGTCGAAATACAGATGCAGAAAAAAATACAGAAATGGTGTTCATACAATGGGCTGTTTAGAAGAGTGGACTGGATAAATGTGGATCAAAAAAGGACAAAATATCTCTAACGCCCTCTGGTGACTGGTTGGGTTCTACTTCTGATCCTACCTACTTCCATGTAAATAAAAAGATCAAAATGAAGAGTTAATTTTTAAAGTAGTGTGGATGAGGTGACTGACAGCTTATGCTGACTGACTGAAATCATAATGTACTAGAGCGTTCCTTGACTCGATAACAGCTATGTTGACAGAGTATTGTTGGAGATGATTTAATATATGTTCAATAACCTTTAGTGTTTTTAATGCAGTTAACTGAGCAGATCACTGTGTAATAACTAATATAAGATGATACAAATAATAACCATTACTTAATTCTATTTTGTAGAAACCTGGTCTCACTTGCAAATCTGTATATTATTACAATTTAATAGTAGATGTTTCAAAATATAGTTTTGAGTCTCAATAAGCTATGTTCTTTTAAATTTAATAACCTTTAGTGTATTGGATGCAGTTAACTGTGCCATCATTGTATAATAATCTGATAAGTTCCATCACTGTGTATAAAGATGATGAAAGGTTGTGCTATTAAGAAGCAAGGGCAAGGCTGGGCAACCACACCGCCTTGGCTTCTGTGTCTACTGCGTCTACTGCTCTTGCTCTGGTCCCAATTTTCAAATTAACTGCCTTTAAATCGTCTCTATAGGAGCAAACTGGAATGTCCTGTCCCTTAAAAGTCTTTAAAGTCTTTTCATGTGTAAAAAAAATAAATGAAGTACAACAAATGTTGATTACATGTTAAGCATATCATCCACCAAACAACATAAATGTAACCCATTTCCTTGCCAAAAAAGGATGAGCTAAGCTAAGCTGTAGGTTGGAAATATGGATCTCCCTTAAAAGTAACAGGTCGCCTTGAGCTGGGTTCCACAGCTCCCTACTCTGCTGCACTGTGCTACCAAAGCAAAGCCTGCTTTTTCAATTCAGATTCATCCAAGTCTTTAAAGGTCAGAGTGTAGGGCTGTGACACAAGTGCTCGAGCAGGGGCACCAAGCCGGCCCTGGCATCTGTCGTTTGTGATCTGCAAGGCACAGGATGACTGAGTGGCCTCTCTGGCCAGCATCTGTCCCAGGCGGCCGGCCCTGCTCCTGCCCAGTGGGAAAGAACTGTCAGGCTTAGTTTGCTGATGCACCAGCGGCACTAGAAAAATAAAAATGCAAACATAATTTTCGTGTCAGGCTGAATAAGAGCTGAATACAGTGAGGTGTACTAGCGAGGAGCAGACAGGATTAGCCCTTCAGATAGGCTTGGCCAAAGCTGACCAGCACGCTGCATCATTTCTAACTCAGCATAGCCTCTTCAAGAAAAAATGGCATCCAGGGGGGGAATATATATATATATATACACTCCCCCAGGAGCAAACCAGAAACCCTAGTTTCTATCCATAAGCCTGACTATGGTTATTTGTAAAAACAGCTGTGTCCTGGATTCTGCATCAACTATGCGACCATAACAGGAATAAATGCCCTTTGAGATGTTGGGCATGTCGCAGACTCTTTAAATCTTGTGTAATGAGAGGATAAGTCTCAGCAGGTGAAGCTTCAGGACTGTAATTGTCACTGTAACTTACAGCAAAAGCAGGGAAGTCATTGACAGTATGTGTGCCTCCCGCAGCTTGCGCTCTTCCATCGTATCAAACACTTCCTAATGGTGTGCTGAGCTCCACAGCTATAATAATGGCTGCACTACTTTTAACTCCTCGTCAGTTTTTTTTTTTCTTTAGTTCTGGCTGTAACTAACAGCAAAGAAGACTGTCATCTAGTACCCATGCATATTATTTTCATACTAATCAATTTTGTCTAGCACTGGTAAAGAAAATCATTAGCATCCAGATGTTTGCATGCATGGAATGACCCAAAGATGAGTGCACTAGAGCAAAAGGGCCTCTGAACATGCAACACTACTTGTCTAATACTGAATAGCTTTAGTGCTTTTACTGCCACACGTTTCACACATTCCAGTGAATTACTGTGTCCAAGGGAGCTGTATTTATTTCTGCAATAACTGCACACATATTAAGTGGAGGTATAACTCTAAGACGCCATGCTTAGTGCAGGCATGCTGTGATATACACTGCCTTGACCCAAGGGGTGCAAAAAGGTAGGAGTGTACAGTTCTCATTTTACTGAATGCTATTTTTCATCTCAATTGCAGCCGACTAAAGTAAACCAGACTAAAAGTACAGACTCAGTATGTATGAATGTGACTGTGTGCATTTTGTGCCTTAATGTTTTCTAGATGTTTTCTTAAGGAAATGCAAACAATATTAATTATTCAACAATCAAGCCAGTCAGGTGAGAGCTTGATAATAATTCTTGTTCAAAGTAATAATGTGCCCCATGTCATAAAAGCGCTAAAAGAAATCAAAAACCATTGCACGCTCAAACTAATCACTAGATCTAAATGAAAACACACTCTTGAGCAAAAAAAGAAAAGGACAAAAGCCTGTTCAAGGATTTCCTGAAGTCTAACATGGGTTGATAGGAAATGATCAGTAACAATTTAATGTCAAGTAATTGGTATCCAGGGATATGACCTTGAATAAAAACACAAGCGACAAAGCCAAACTCATCATAGCACAGTTGACACAAATCTAGCAGGATGTGGAAAGTGGACAGGGTGCAGTTCAGAGGAAATGTGATCATCTGAACTGACCCCTGCTTTGATAAGCTGCCCATAATACTGCCAGAGCCTAATTGACAGACACTTTAGTAGTTCACATCTGCTCTGACTTAATAAGAAGGCGCCTGTGCCGCACTGTGTTCCGCACAGCTAACTGCGTCAGTCATTCTGATTCTTTCCTACAGCCTGAATCACTATGGTCTCAATTGAGTTTCTGCCAGGGGATCTCCTTTTAACTTTTACATTGAGCCAGACAGTCCCACTGTGGTATACAAGGCATTAAATAAAGGACATTGACTTTTTCCTTTCCCTGGTTTCTGGCAAAGAGAAAAGCATTGAGTGGGAAAAGATCAGATTCCGTGACAAGGAGAGAGTACTCCGTTAGCCCATTCAATTGTGTACTTCATTAAAAGCAAATTCTTCAGGACGAAAACAGTTTTCCTTCAGCCTGTGGAAAAACACGGACCTAATAGCTTATGGCGAGAAGATGATTGTCTCAGAATAAGGCCGCTGAGACCCTATTTCAAGTCTGTGCTTACTCATGAACTCGGCTGTTTTTTTTTTTTTTTACCATCACCACTATCATTGAAAACCCTTTAGAAACAGAAAGTAATAAAGGCCATAAAACAACTCTCCTTCATTGAGGGAAAGTATCCAACACTGATTAAAAAACTGGAATCCAATTCTAAGTCTACATTTGCAATGCATTTGTATGTTTTTATTCTATGTTATTTTACTACGCTACATCACACTTGACTTTTTACGCTGTGAAAATTTTTTACATGACAGGAGATTTGATTCTAACTTTTCACGCACTGTTAAATGCTAAAATATTGCATCATTGCATAAACAAAAAAAATACATTCAGAATACATGTACATACTAATTCAATAAAGTCAATCCCAGGTGCTCTAAGCTTCTTTGTCAGGGAAAAAAAAACAAGTTAAGGAAAACAAGACGTTGGTATTGTCACCATACATTGAAATCAATACATTAGTGGCAAATACATATATGGTGTGTAAAGGAAAGCCTATCAGATGTTTTAACATTTAATGTGTGTTATTGAAAAAATACATGTACATTTTTTTTCATTGAACAAAGACTGTGTCAATGCACCAGCACAGTACAAGTGCTTCACTAACACAGCATGCGCCAACACGCCTACCATTTACTGCAGCACCATTACAGCGAAGCCACAACACTACCACTACCAATTACCACCATACTCATAAAGAAATGACCACATTCAGCAAATAACACCTAAAAAAGTTACAGAGAAACAATGAAGGCAAAGAACAAAAAAATAAGCACAACACATGGAAGACATCACAGACACACAGACACACAAACACAGGTCACAGACGTGAAAGAACATGTGGGTTGGCGATCGAACTTACAGGCACGTAAATTGGTTGAGCAATCATGAACAGAGACAGAAGAAAGTGGGAAGGCCCTCTGAAGGCTGTCCATGTTACTATGTACACTGCCTGCCATGCACGAGCAGTCACGCTCAGAGCGCCCGCAATCAAAACAACATGCCAGTTTCATTCGCTTGTAGACGGACATCTTGGCTACAGGTCATGTGTTGGATGAGAGGAGAGGAGAAGCAGCAGGTTAATGGGCAAGGAAAGAAAATTTTTATCAACCAGGGATGTCTGAAGGTATTTTCATACAAAAAGTGCAAAGCCTTAGCAGCAAGCCTTCACATGCTTGACCCTTTGATGGGAGATGAACAAGTAGGTCCTGGCCAGCTACAGCACGGGCATTTAACTGAGTGTATTCAGAGGCCAAATTAATATCCATTAGAGTTTGATCAGCTTTGAATAAAAGGTTTGAAAATTTACAACAGACATGTGACACACAGCCCGTCTGGCAGGAAATCATCATATCACCAGGGTCAAGCTGTGCCCTAAGGCTGATCATGTCATAAAATGTCAAAAGGTCAGATATGACAGTAAGATCAGGGGGTAGGGACAGGAACATTCAGGCAGAGAAGGATGAGTGAATGCTTCGAGTTGTAAAACTCAATTTAGAAATGGCCTTCTCTACATTTCAAAGAGAGGATCACGTACCTGTATCCCATCATGCAGCAGCAGGGCACAGTCAGTGGCATCACACTACACTACAGGCTCTATACCTGAACGCTATGCCAGCTCATCATACCACTCCCCCTCTGATAGTGTGATTCTAAGTAGGAAATGTGAGTTCGCTCTATGGCTTGAAGGAGTTTTATTCACAACAGAGTTCACTGATTGGAGAGTATGGCCTCAAGTACACTTGGAGATAGAAGCAGGTGTATGATAAGGCATTTCTCTGTCTTGGGGGATTGGTGGTGAGACAGGCTTTACGTTTTTGATGGCTGTTATTAAGGCTATAACAAAAAAGGAAACAAACAAACTAAAAAGCATTTAAATCAAATAATAGATAATAATAGATAAGTAGTCCCTGATACTTCTCACCATGCCGATGTGGAAACAGACCATAATTAAGTCTGGCACCCTGAACAGATTAGGAATCTGCAGGGAAACCCTTGCTTTTGGCTTTTATCTGAACACATGAGTCTATATCAGGAGGCCAATTTTAGTAGTATACCAGCAAAACAAAGGGCTAGTTTATGAACTGGCCTTTGAGACCACAACTTCAGGGACTGGTGTTCCAGTGGGACCATACATTAATGCTGCAATTAGTGATTATAAGCATGCAAAGGGGTGAGGACAGCTTCAGCACTAAAGTGGAACTGAAACAACTGTTTGCAGGACAGAAACAGTTCAAAGTGGTGCCCTGTCGTGCAGCAGTGTGCTTGAGACTTCAAAGCCATGCCCAAATGTGTCACTTCAAAGATTTGGGATTGACATTCACCCAAGCATATGTAATGTGGATATGTTAGTCATAGAGACGAGAAGAAAGAAAGACACAAGACAACATGATGATGTGAGGGAATTAACGCAGCTATACACAGTTCTTCACTGAAGCCTCTTAAACACAATAGTCATATTTAGCAAGAATGCTGCAGGCATCACCAGTGACAAAAGAATTACATGAATCAGAAGTACTAGAAAATCTACCAAATAATGTACATAACAAAATGTACATTTGGCAGGTATGTACCTGTGAAATGTACATAACAAAATGTACATTTGGCAGGTATGTACCTGTGAAAATTAATGCTAAAGTCCTGTAAAGATCTAGTTTAAAAACACAATCCAAGTCACAATGCATTTTCCCAAAGAACCCAGCTCAGGAAAATACATCTAACTCTGTAGCAAAATATATCACATCACAAGAAAACAAACTCACAAACAAAAAGTTTGAAACACACACACACACACACACACACACACACACACACACACACACACACACACACACAAAAAAAAACACACAAACACACACACAGGTTTTGACACGTACACATAAAGGGCAACCACATCACTAGGAGAGTTATATAAAGAAATCCAAATGACAAGTGAGAAAAACTGTACTATTCACACCAAGCCCTGTGTTCACAGCATTCTTGCTAAACAGGCATGAGAGGACCTCAGTGTTTAAGTCCTACTTCGATCTCAACTGTGCAGCTATTCCGCCATCTGCTGGCTCATGACTGTACAGCAGCAAGTTCACTCTGTCCACCATGTGTTCAGTACTGATAGGTATTCTTATAATTGGCAGTGAGTGAAAAATCCAAAGGGAGTTTAAAAGCTGATCTAGATCATTTCACTTCTGAAAATAGTGATCAGTGCTATGAACATGCCCTGTACAGCAGGGGCCAAGCAATGGTGGAAGTAAACGAAAAGCAGTTCGAACTGTGTTTCTAGAGGCAATGTTAGTTCAAAAATATAGTAATTATCTCCACAGGATTCTTGCCACTTTCTGATACAACAGCAGTTTGCAACATTTTGCAAACTTCAACAGTGATGGGAGAGGTAGAGGTGCACAACTTACCTAAAACTACTGTTCGCTCTTTGTGTGCTTGTTCTATCAATATATGTTGACTTTCAGAAACTAGGTGTAAAGTCAGTTTCAGCAAAGTTTTAAAACTCTCACAGAGGCCTTTGTACTAAGAACAGAAATAAAAGGTGGGAAGCTAGGGGTGTTCAGGAGCAGGAAAGAGCTGTGCTCAATTGTAGACTTATTTAATGATGTATTCTTGCTCGGGGCTAAAGACCATATAGAAAAGATGATAGGCACGAGGTGGATGCAGCAGCTAGACTGGGACATGCAACATAGATAGGTAGGTAGGTAGAAAGTGATAGATATATAGATAGATATGTAGAAAGAGAGAGAGAAGGATATATATATATATATATATATATATATATATAGAGAGAGAGAGAGAGAGAGAGAGAGAGAGAGAGAGAGAGAGAGAGAGAGAGAGAGAGAGAGAGAGAGAGAGAGAGATAGATAGATAGATAGATAGATAGATAGATAGATAGATAGATAGATAGATAGATAGATAGATAGATACTGTCATCAATTAGAGCCAGAGACACTGCTCTGCATCACAGGGATTCCATTTTTACTCACAATGTATCACTACCAGTCAGGGGGTTAAATACAGGGGCACAGTCCAGGGCAGCAAGAAAGAAAATATATTAAGAATATATGTCAATTGTCATTGAACAGAAAATAATCATATAAACTTGAAATCAGCTTACAAACAGAAACCAAATTCATTTTTTCTTAAATATTGAGATGAAGAAACAGGTAAATCGAACAGTATTGGGTAGACTCAAGTGCCTGCTGTATGAACACAGTGTCCAGTGACCTTCAGCAACCCACAGCTGTGGGTTACAGGTAGCAAGCTTACTTGAGAGGCAGAATGCAGGGTGCATTCACTTTACAAGCTCAATAGTTTTGAGGCTCGAACACTGACCTTTCCCTTGTTTAATTATCAGCTGAATTATTCATCCCATGCTTAAGTGATTTGGACAAGTGCTTATATAGGTCAGGTAATAATGATGCATTATTCCTTCTGTCATGTTAATGCCTTCTCCACTCAAACAGAAGACTAATGAAATACCTGCCCAAATGCACACCAATTCCATTTGGATCTAATGATCTGTGCTGGAGTA
This sequence comes from Corydoras sp. C115, assembly GCA_019802505.1. Taxonomy (NCBI): domain Eukaryota; kingdom Metazoa; phylum Chordata; class Actinopteri; order Siluriformes; family Callichthyidae; genus Corydoras; species Corydoras sp. C115. Next base: position 11,792,484 of record JAFMOC010000007.1, read on the forward strand.
ATTACTGACAAAGAGTCTAACAGGCAGTAGAGTGAGCTTCTCCACTCAGCAATACAAATCCTCATGACTCTCTCCTTTCTGCTTCAGTGCTTTCCTGTCAGAACGTGTTCGTGTGGGGCTGAGGCAGTGGAAGATGACGGTGGTAAAGCTGAGTAGCACTAGTGCCAGGATCTCTGAGTAAACAGGGTGGATATGATTAGTAAAATGATTGGGGGCCACGAGTGTGTTTATGGTGTGTCTGATGAGGGTGGCCTGGGCCTTTTGTTTTTCCACCTGACTGGTGCCATTATCTCAACATGTCTCTCACTGATGCTAGCAGGGGCTGACAGCCTCTCTCCTCAGCACTGCTAATCATGTCATTGCCTCTTTTCATCTCCATTTCTCTATGTCTCTTTTATCCCTTATGGTCATTAGCATGTTGATGACTAACTGCTTTTTCCCCCATAGTCTTTATTTTCTTCACCATATTATATTCTTCATCTATTTTTATCATTATTACTCACTGACCCCCCTTTCTTTCTTCTTCAGTCTTAACTGTCAATATATTGTGTATCACTAGATCCGATCACTAAAAATATGATTATTTAACAAAATAAAAATATAAATAAATAAGGTTAAAATCATTCGCTAAACAACTACATACAGAATAAAGCAACACCAGAATCATACAACCAATGTTGTTAACTGGATCTTGCTAAAACTGGTCAATGTGAGCAAGAGGATGTGGCATGGAGTACTTACGTCTCTTGCAGCCACACTTTTTGATCCTTTTGGGATCTGTAATGTCATCATGACAAGCTTTACAGTAGAAATAGGCTCTGAGAGGAAAAAAAACACGAAATTATTATTCTGCATTTAATAGGTTCGTTGTGTCATTCCAAAAACTGGACTTCAGTACCTTTTGACCTCTTTAGCATCACTGGCAATGAAGAATCCCAAGGTTCCCTCTTGCATCTTTACATGGTTGCCAGGGTTGATCAGAATACTATTCAGTCAGACAAAACAAAGTCAGACTTGTTAACAGAGAGCAAGCAATCTTAACAGCCAAATATTCTAATCAAGAGGAATGGTACGCCATCACGCATTAAATCCTATTTTTTCCAAATTAAGTTTTTTTGATCCTGTGGTATGCTGAAAGAATAAAGCCTTGCAAAAAATAGTATAATGTAGGTTTGGTTCTTTCATCCAAAACAATCAAAATACACAGAAGCACTGGCCAGTTCTGCTCCAAATGATGTTTCAGAATGATTTATTTCACAGAAGTAATAAATGAAAAATATGTGTCCGCCGTTTTGCGACAGAAAAATATGATTAGTTTGTCTTCATCTTCTTCACATATTATTTGTGATCATCAAACATGGAATACAGCAGATACCCAGTTAATTAGACTTCTCTTCTGATATGAACTGTTTTAAGTGAATTTATTTAAATTGCATACAACACTGCAGTATTTGCAGCTAGGCACACCTGACTTCAAGCTACTATTGTGCAGATCAAAGCGTGCATCTAGACAAATTTTCAAAAATGTGCCTGTCCACATCTTTGACAAGTATACAACAGAATTGCTTTAATAACGGGTATATTAATCTGTTTAAAAAATGACATGATCCAAATCAGGCTTGTCATCATGCATATTTGTCCAACAGTCTGACCTTCGGGCTTTAACTCAGTAGCAGGCGATTCGAAACAATATCATTCATTATTGTTTACATCAGCCAGCAGAGCCCAGGTCTCACTGTGAGCTTACATCATGGTAGGGGACTGGTGTTTTCCCAAGTTTTCTTGACACAGTTTTAGAGTCAGAGTTCAGTAGTGATGACAGAACTACGACTGAGCACTGTATCATTCCCCGTTAATTAGACAGAGAAGGGACGACACAACACAGTTGTTAATGCTTGCCTTTTATCAGGAGTAATAAATGAGTTGAATGGTAAATGCTAGACTGGACAGACACTGGGCCCAGAACCCAGATGAAAAAAAGAAGCAGGGCAATGCAGCCCAGTTTCAGGGACAATCATAAAACCAATCTACACTCTTTTATATCTGGTAAAGTTTTTTTTTCATCTGGGCTCCACAAACAATAATGTTATCAGAAACGAAGACCACAAGTGGGGGGATTTAATCAGTTGTAGAGCAGCAGAGTATTTCAGCAATATAAATTCATTCTAATTAAGATAAGAGTTCCCAGGTTTTTGTACTGAAGCTTTACATGATTAAATTTTCCCCACTTTATAATAAGCAGTACATTCTGCATGCTTTTGAACAGATGACAAAGTGAATAAATTGACTCATTCACCAACATATTCACACACATTGCTCCCCAAATCTGAGATTTAAAATGTTTGACTTGAGCCTACAAGCCCCCTGCAACCCAAACATGTTTCAAATTGTCTGATCAAACCTCATATTATGGGAAACAAGGCAAGCATCACACATTACGTGACAGAGTTCAGACATGCAGTTACCAATAGCGGCACAACCATTGGCACATCTACGAGAGAGAGAACAGATGCTGCCACACTGAAGTGGCACGTAGATGCAAACTGTTGCAGTAACTTCTGTGCAGTTGGATTGTTGTATAGAACACCAAACTGACAGGAAGTGACCTCACTTCATAAACATCTACTCAAGAGACGCACAGGCAATACATGATGAGGGACAGCTCTACACGACATTGCCTTGGACACACACACACACACACACACACACACACACACACACACCCTGAACATTTATTAACATATAAAGACAACAATCATAAGTATATAAACATATAAAATTTAAACACTCACATAAGCAAACACACACACGCACACACACACACACACATTTACACAAACACACACAAAACAAAACAAATTTCTACACACAAATATACAAATGCTAAAGGTGTCAGGTAAAGAAAGATGGTTGTATGAAAAATAGCCTTGTTCTACATGAACAGGTTTTTTTGGGGGGTTTACACGCCACTTGGTGTAAATTGACAGTAATTTCAGAAAGTGTTAACAGTGTTGTCCAAGGTTCCAAATAACCGATGAAAATGGCAATGGCTTTTGCATTTACAACTTTTGTTGCCAATAAAGATAACATTTTTTTAAACATGAAGTACTGTTAAGATGGGGATAACAGCAAACAACAGAAGGAAAGTAGGCAGTAGTTTGAGAAGATACAAGCACAGTTGATGGACAGCTAAAAAAAAACAAGAAATTGTAAAAACATAACAAAATGGAGATGATAAACAGTACAGACAAATAAATGTGACTCAAATAGGAACTACTCTTTCTGTCTGCAAAGAAGTTAGTGCATTAAGCACAAGGATCACAAAAAAATAAGAGTGAGACATTTGGTCATATTCGAGAATGAGGGTAGTACAATATCCTTAAGTTTTTCCAACAGATGGAGCATCTAAAGTGTTGAGGGGTAAGAAAATGAAGAGGGCATACCGCTTTCTGCTTCTGCAAACAACAAGAAAACATTACAAATCACACATTTATTACAGAGGGACCCAAAAAGGAGATGAGGTTAAATGTATTACTTATAGCTGTTCCACAACTGACCCTGCCCTGAAAGCAGACCCGCAACTGAGGGCAAACCACATCCTTTGCCTTATTGGGGAAAATGCCTAATAATAGCTATTACCTTTGAACTTTGTTATTAAAGGTAAAACATCCTAGTATAATTTTAGAATCCATCTGGGAAAAAAGTTCAAAAAACAGCACGGACACTATATTATATCCACTAATGTTTTGTACAATTATAAATTAATTATTTTAAATTGTGACATCCAGATTTAAACCACCAGATTTAAAAAAGACCTTAAGATTTTTATATGTAAAAAAAAAAAAAAAAAGATGTTGTGGACTAGATGATCTAGAACTCGAACCTCAGGATTATGAAAAATGCTTTTAATACACAAAGTAACATATATATACATCCAATATAAAAACACGATTCTGTGCTATGTTAATTCTCTTGAACCTTCATTTAACTGTTCGGACAAAGACATTATTTGTCATATTTGGCAAGTATAAATAGAGATATGTAAGTAGACCTTTTGTCTAGTCTTGCATTAACAGGCCCTGAGCTTCTGAACTACAACCCATGGGTCGCTGCTATGCAAGTCCCCTCTTCATGATACCCCACATGATACCTCACTTTACCACTTTATCATGTTTTCCAAACATTCTTCTTCTTCTTGTTTTTCTTATTATTATTATTACTATTATAATAATAGTATGAAATATTGCATATTTATTTGGAGTGATCAATTGGTGCTATGTCCTGGGTGTATCTGCCCCCCCCCCCCCCAAACGCGATGAAGATAATGAAAGAATAAAATTTGAAGGTTCAATCTGAAGTTGGAGGGTTTAATTAAAATGTTTTTATTTAATCTAAAAAATTAACAGAATTCATTCAAATTTTGCTCCTGTCCCAACATATTTTTTTGAAGTGCAATGTATGCATCAACATTCTAAATTTTTGTTTTTACAAAATAGAATTTAGCTGATTGGTAAAAACACTGAAACACTAAACTTCAGACAGTAACACAATGGTTCAAGAGAAAAAAATTGTGTTTTATTGCATTTTACTAAATTATTTTGTTTGTCAAATGGGGATTGTATTTCAGGATCCAGGAATCAGAGGAAACCAAACTTATTCAAGTGACACAAGTCACAAAAGAATAATTAATTACAAAATTACAAAACATCATCAGGAACAAATGCCATATAGACCATTTTTTATTAATGCTAAACTTGTTAGTTGTATAAAAAAATGCATCGAAATATTAGTAAGAATACAAGAAGATCAGAAGACAGGTTGTGGAAGTGGGAGGAGAGGTGGGATTTGGCAAGCGGAGGTTTTTGAGACAGAGTACTTCATGTTACTAGTTTAATGGTTTAGTTATTAACAGAATGCACGAGAAATGTATATTGATCGAAAGCCTTTAACTACTAAGAGTCAAGCCTTCATCAATAGACCACAGTGATTTTGAGCAGATGTGATGGCTCTATCATATCAAGTGGACTCATACAAACAACTACAATCATTGTTTACAAAGCGAGGGCAACGTCTCCTGAAATATTTTTGTGGACTGACACTGCTGCAATGATAATGGCTTGAAAATTGTCCAATAAAACATCAAATTTAATTATTAATATGTTTTGATTCATACTTATGGGAACAGAGGTATCTGAGAAATTTGCTGTTGTAGAGAACCAGAGAGACCCAACTGACTCGCCACTGGTTTGGAATGTGTATTATGACAATCTAAGGAGCAAAGAGGGACAAACCTGCTTTCCCTTTGCTCTGACTTGTATTCAATAGCAATCAACAACAATTTGAGTTTCACATAACACAGCCTGAAAGAAAGAAAAAAATAAGGTAAGTGTTGCTGCATCAGTTGTAATTTTACAACAATTTGTACCAACAAGTCCCACAAGCTAACCTACAAGCAACTGAAACTGAATGAAGATTTTATAAGGTTTTAAAAAGTGTTAATAAAACCAGGTTGATTTAATTTATGAAGCCTCAACCAGCTACAGTGCATAAAGAATTAATATTTGAACTCACATGGTATCTGATGCAGTAAAAATGAAACAAGACAATATATAACACAACAATTTTACTTACTCACAAACCGTAGGAAAGGAAAGGCCCACAAAGGCACTGGACAGGTACTCTGTATACATTTCATTGGCCACTCCCTCCAGATAATATTTCTGCCACGTATCTTCCTCAATCTGTACAGCAGAAATTCATTGGGTTATTTACCATTAAATGCTAATGTCCTATTTTCCCCCTCAAAGGTGTAAATTAAGATTTTTACATTATACAACATACGGTGGCTTTAATTATTACTTTTTATTCTATACTGTAGTTCATAATAAAATAACATTCTATATCTATCAATGAATTTTAAAATCTATATGTGAAGAAATACCCAACTGGTTTAATAATAATAAAAAAATATAATTTCAAAACTAAAACATACGTGGAAACTACAGGTAGCAGCTTTTGTTAGCTATACCTAGTGGTAAATGGTGGGCTCGTTGTGTAAGGCAGTCTAGGCTGTTTTCCTTGTGCTTCATCATCCCATCACATCACTGATGAGCAGGGCAGGTAGAACTTTGATAAGCAGTAGAGCCATTAAGCAAAGCTTCCATTATTACTCTGCCATCTCCAGCACAGCATTTGTGTGACAGCCACAATGCAGTGTGGCTTTCAAAGGCAGGCACGACACAAAGAGAGCTCTCCCATCTCAGCTGGGCTAAGAGCTGCTGAGCAATTTTAAGGACTGTGCTAATAGAAGGGGTCTTGTCATCTTACACTGAAGAGATGGCAGCCATTTACTTTGGACTTCCTAAATTATCTCGCACATTTCTGTCAAAGCCTGTCGGGCCTGATGTAAATGCTATGAGCTCTTCCAGCAATAGAACAATAATTTCTTTGAGTTCCTAAGGAAAGCAGGAAAAGCAATGAACAAAACTCTTCTGTTTACAGCCCATTCAAGGTGAGAGCCATGACAATGGAGCACTTCAGCTAAGTCATTGCTCCTATAGTTAGCTAGTCGTCCTTCTGAAAATCTGTTCTTCAAACAATCCACAAGCTACCTATAAACTACAAGTAACAGTGTTTGTAAGGGTCTACAAGTGTCTCATTAACACCTCTCTATACGCTGATGGTTTATTTCCTGAATGGCTACTAAAGCAGTTGATTCTCCACTCAAGGCTGTATATTCTGTCCCCCAAGTGTGTTCAATAACACGGATTGGTGATGCACTTTCAAACACTGTCCTGTTGGGCAATCAAAGATGACAAAAATTCACCCCTGCTGAAATATTATTCGTATTTGTTTTATCGTAAAATTTAACTGTTTTGTTGAATTAAATTAAAGGTGGACAGCATGGTGGCTTAGTGGTTACCACATTCGCCTCTCAGCACTGGAGTTCCAGGTTCTCCCAATGGCCATGTGGGTTTCTTCTGTGTTCTTCAGTTTCCTCCCACAATCCAAAAATATGGATTCAAGGTAAACTGAATGCTCTAAATTGCCACATATAGTGTGTATTTGTGTATGTGTCTGTGTGAATGTTCTACATCCCCTGAATGTACATGTGGAACCCTTAATGACCCTAGTAGAGGAATAAGCTGAATGCATGAATTATGGATTTTGGAGCTTGTATTCATAAAAATGCACATTAAATGATCTATGCATCTCCATTCCTAAACCAATGTGATCCTTCCATGTGTCGATGGAAAAGGTTGGTTTTGAACATTGCTTGGTACGGTGTATAAATCTTTATCAGAACACTGCTTTATATGTAGATTTTTAATATTCTTTGTCCATTATTTATATTGTAAATAATGCATTAAAATGATATGCAATTCAATGTCAATTAATACATGTATTATTTAAATAAATCCATTTATTTTATCTGCCGCTTATCCTAACTTCCCCTGACATGCAGGTCTTTGGACTGTACTATTGAAACGAAACCTGAGCTCCAGGCGCAAACTCATGCAGACAGAGGTAGAACATGCAAATCCTACACTGAAAGAACCCTGGTGGCTTGCCTGTATATAGAACCCAAGAGCTTCCAGCTGTGAGGCCACAACACCTCTCTGCATCACAGAGCTGCCAGAGGTCTAACATAGCAATGATGATTCATGTACCATATACATATTAGGAAATACAAAAAAGTTGGAAAAAATACAAAATCAAAAACGTGCTTTTCAAATCTTATTTTATAAAGACCTTATGACCTCATATGTATATTGTATGGATACTTTAAAAATGTGTATCAACTGAGGAGCTGAGGAGATTAATGTAGGCAGTTTGAATCTCAGGTCAGACATTAGTGCTACGTGTTTGCGGCACTCTGGCCTAGAGAGAGAGTTTTATTGTTTCTAACACTCAATAATACTCATTGCTTAGTCATTCCTGATTATATTGTAACACAAGAGCAGTATGTGAGAGTTACACCCTAAAAGAAAGAAAGTGCAGGAAATCCAAAAGTCTTTACATTTTGAAAAAAAAATCTCAGTTTTGCCTTTCCAATTCCTGTTTCACTATATATACTGCCTTTCTTCACCTTCAGCCAGCCTCAAACTGTCACCTCAACCACAGTCATCCACCTTATTTATCTCAAAGCCACAAACTAGAAATAGACAACCTAACTAATGGAATTCTATCCCTCGTAAATTCATGTTTCCCCATCCATTAGGATAGTTTTAAAGACACCGCTGTGTGAGTGTGTGAGTTTATATTTGCTCAGCCAGGATATAAATACAGAATGCTTTGAGGTGCTGCTTGTTGTCTACGGAACTCACACATGGTTCACATTTCTTTGCTATGTCAGCACACAATGGGACAGTAAATTCAGCTTGACAAAAGCCACTAATTTCCATTTGCGCCTCTGCATTGCCATTAACTCGTGTCAACTACCTCATAATGGTGACAGCATTGCAGCGCCACTGTCCTGAGTGGGAAACAAATGAGATGCCATAGCTTATGTGATGATTTATATCACAGTGTAATGGCCACAGTGATTGAGCTTCAGTGGAGGCTGACTGGGAAGCCAATTCTTCTGTATGAGGCTGTGACAGACGACTGCGAGCTTTATCAAAGCCAGAGGTCAGAGCTGACATTACCTTGATGTATGACCTCATGGAGAAGAGGTTGGCGAGCATGGTGGAGAGGCCCTGTGCCAGGCAGCTCTGGGCAATGAAACCTGCCTTCAGCTCAGCCAGACAAATCGCATCATCGCCCTCCTTCCAGTTCCAGCTGGGAATGTTTAACAAATGGGCCTAAACACACATGGGATAAGAAACCTATAAAGTCAGGAAGATGCACTGTCTTGATGTTTAACAATTAGTTTTTTGAAAAGTGCATATTATTCATAAATATTTGCAAAATCTTCTTTCAAAAGGGTTAAGGGTAACTTAACGACAAAAAACTCAAAATTAAAACAGGTTTTACCTTATTGTGGTACTGCAACATTTGTGTGATTATTCTTATCTTTGGGTGGTAATTCTTGATGGATATTACTCTGTAATAAAACACAGAAATAAGTTTGAGGTGTAAATTTAAGTGTGTAGAGGAGTTGTGTGTTAAACATTAGTCCCTCAATTCCTCTTAGCATGTACACATTTCTGAGTGAACTAAATATAACTTTATAAAAATAAATTTCACCCATATGGTGTGTGTGTCTGTGTGAGTGAGACACACACACACACACACACACACACACACACACACACACACACACACATATATATATACAAACTGTGTGCTGGCTGAAAGTCCTGTGTGTATATGCCCAGCGCCCAAAACATTCTCCTCTGAGTGGGCATGGGGAACCCCCCTAGACCCTAGAATAGGATTAAGTGAAAGATAATGTGATGAGATAATGAGAAATAAGACTTCCTTTCCTTGCCTCTGGTGGTGTTCTGCCAGGTCTTAAAGCATGTCAATGTGTCCCAGTCTTAGAGGCTGAACCACCAGGTCAATCTCATAGCAATATAATAAAATAGACAAAATGCAATTATTATAAGAGAAGAAAAAAAATGTGTTCTGACCTCATAATGTTGGAGGCATCTTCAGCATCAGGGTCAGCACAGTATTTGTTGGCAAGAATCAAGCAAGCATCTGCAGACTCAATCTACAGTGATGAAACAATACCACATCACAAATGCACTTCTTTATCTAGTGGTGAAACTCTACAGTCTACAGCATGAATATAGTTACCTTGACTCTAGCAAGATCATGTGGGTTAAGAACAGATCCCTGGTAGAACTCTACCTGAGTAAAGTGACGTTTAAACAAGGCTTCCAGCTCAAGATTAGGGGAAATACTGCAGACATACACATCGATTTCATACACATTTTAATTAGCAGAGTCCATTCGAAATGTCTTGACTTGTTTAGAAATAAATATTATGTACTTACTTATGGAGAAAAACAATTTCTACATTGACATCATCCCTGTCCTTGTGTAGGAAGTCTTTTAGGAAGTTGGAAACACTTTCAAGTGTAATATGACCACAGACCACAATGTGCCTACAAAGAGGGGAACGATCTTAAAATGCAAAATGATACAAAACAAGGCTTGACACTGAGTGAAAAGAGAGCAATCAATTTTAAAAATAATAATAAAAAAAAAACAATGTATATTCATGATTTTAAAACATCCTCTACATTTTTGTCCTACATTTTGCCAAATGTTTACTATTAAATTTTTTGTTGTACAAGAAGTTGTACAAGACATGACCCTAAATAATTAAGAACACAGTCCACCTTCTGATTTAAACCACCTACTGGTGGTATTATTGACCTCAAGGCACATTGACTGGCTAAAATGCCTCTAGAGTTCTCTGGTTTACATCCATTGTGAAGTCAAAACATGACTTAGGGCTTTCTGGCATCTCCATGGGAATAGATTACTACTAATGTTACCACATTCAGGCTTAAGGTAGTAAACAGTAAAAAAACAAAAAAAAAACAAAACAAAAAAACAATATGCTACACTAGGCTGGTTTATCTAGATTTGTTACTAGTACATATGTCACAACTTAATATTAGTATTTTCTATTTTCTTTGTAATAATGGTCATAATACTGTAGTCATCTCAGACAAAGTGTGCATGTTTAATAGGGCCAATATTACTAATACGACCAATGATAGCTATATGAAAGCAAAGCAAAACAAATCTTAACTCAAACATTTGACTCCACAACTTTAAGAAAATGCCACATGTTAAAGAGTGCTCTCTTTGTTAACCAAATTTGCATGCACATGGACTCCAGACCAGCTCTAATTCTACATAGGAGCTGTCTTTGAAGTCTGTGGAACACCAAGTCTATTCAAAAGTCATTCTAGACCATTTACACAAAAAGCTGTTTTTGACATTGGACGCAAGAAAGCATTTTCAGTCATTAACCCATAAGTGGTTTTCAACACTCATGTTTGTAGTCAAAGACCTGAGCACTGCCAAACAGCACTCAAATGAGCCTGGAGGGGAACAGGCTGTTGCAGGGTCTGGATATTATTGAACATAATAGTGTTCACAGATCCTGTCTTTATCTCTGTGTTTTAAAAAACAGTCCCAAATGCAGAGCCAGCAGCCTCTGGTATAACACTGCTATGAAAAACCCAATATTACTTATGTTTCCTCTTTAGAAATATGATTCTTACTTTGGCGAAACAGCCTACCAGCACCAAAGACTACATTCATTTGAATACATAATCTTTAAATTGTGTTAATTGTTGGGAGGGGGAGTGTGGTGCCATCCAACCATCAATCATGATGACAAGTTTTTAATGTTCAGCCAATTAAAAGAAATAATTAAAAAAAGAAGGACTATTAAAAAAAGAAACATTAAAGTAGCCTGATTTGTAAGCTTTAAACTCAGGTTTGGGAGGTCAAGATCAAGAGGGTGGAGAGTATTCCCAGAACACAAATAATTTTGTTTTCATTTAATTAAGATTAAGTAGTTTGTAAAATGTTAATATACAAGACTGCTAAAAATACATAAAATTTCATTTCAAAATGTTGTGTAAAATGTATATACTGTAACATAAAAGCATTTACACAGCACTACACTATACAAAGCAACACACAGTGGAGAGAACACTTGGATTTAAAACAAAGTATTATCCATGTAAAGAGATGGAGAACAAAAATCACAAAACTCAGCAAGCAAATGCACAAGGCACTCATCTAGCATGCACTGAGAAACATGCAAAATCATGGAAATCATAACAAAAACAAAACAAAAGAAAGGGAGGGGAAACAAAGCTCGAACATCAGCATCAGCAGCGACACCATCAATACTGCTCTAATCCTTAAACAATTTACAGACAAGTTATTACATGAAATCTCCAGTTTGGGTCACATAGAAAATACGCCAAAGATATGTACTGATTGTATTCTTGAGTTTTTAGTCCTAGTTTGTCAAGCATTAATTATATTGATGGAATGATCAAATACTAAATATATGCTTAAAGTTCATACTTAACTTTAGTTTAAATAGTCATGTGCTTTCTAAAACTGTAATAGTGACATGGTTCCATGTGTCATTTCATTCCAAATACTTTATATTTTATTCTGGATTGGACAACCATGTCATGTTAGCATTTCCCCACTTTTAATGGTTCCTGCCATGCTTTAATTATTATGTGCATGCCTATATTTTAAAGCATTTAATGGGAATGTGGTCTGGTGATTTTGCTGACCTGTCAGGGGTCCTTGGCTCAAATAAAATGTAACCTAACCCATATATCCTTATTTTGCCCCATCAGTAATTCCTCCATCACGAGTTCTAAACACATTAATATTTAGCCTAAAAAGGACAAATTAAAAACATTAAATATAGATACCCTATAAGGAATATGGTGTTTATTTAGTGAATTAGGTAGATACTAGGTAAAAATCCTTGGCCCAGAGTGAACATTTCCAAAAGGTCACGCTGAAATTATGGGGGAACTCTACATTACTTGCTGTTAAAAATTGTAAAGCTTAATATTTAATCAGAAACATAATCTCATAATGACGTATCTGATTCATTCTAAATTTCCTAATACATATCAAATAAGCCTCAAACCTACGGTGAAAGTGATGTAAGAACAATGAGCCCTGCAGAAATGTGGCATGGCACCTACAGAAGCCTGACCAATCCATCAGGTCTGTCTGGTATTACATGAGGAATATGAGAGCCAGATAATGTCATGCTTAGCAGGAGTCTCACAGTTTGTCCTCTCTTAAACTATGCATTTTATACTTCTAAACATCTTAAACCGACACTGCAACCCAGTAAAATGTAGTTAAAAAGGCTGAGCAACACAGATGTTTGCACCTAATCACCAGGACAATATTATAAGTTTTGAAAAGAAGTTTCTCTGATCAAATAAATAACAAGTAACTGCTCGGCCATAATGAGCTACACTATATATTTAAAAAAAACAAAAAAAACAATAAAGCTTTTAATCAAAATAATTATCTTCCAGCCATAAAACATGGGGGGTATACAACCTTGGTCCTTCTAAGATTTCCTCTTCAAAAAACAACATAACAGGGAGTTTTTTCTTGCCACTATTGCTGAGGTTTGCTCTTTGGGGGTTCAGGCTTGGATTACTGTAAAGCTGTTTTGTGACAATGCATTATTGTAAAAAGCACAATATAAATAACTTGAACTTGAATCATAATGACACTTTGACCATGAATAGAACTATAACAGTATTTTATTTTTGGCTATAGAGTGTATGCTTTCATTTTATATAAATTAAGTTTAGCTAAACGTACTGTCCTATACTGCTTAACATCTTATGACTCACTATACTTACTGTATATTTGATTTATCTCCACCTCAGCATAAATGTTAAACTGATCACATTGCATTTAATATTATTATGAAGGCCATGTCTTTTATAGCATTTACATATGCCCTTTTCCTCTCTACAGTTTAAGCAGCAACATTTAAACAGAACATCGTTCTGCAGGTCTAGGCAAAGCCAGCTCCATATAATCACAGAGGCAGCTTTTCCGCTCATTGGAAGTGGATAAGCTAAGAGGTCATGCAGGGTTTATAAGCATCTCATGTCTCGTTTGCCTGATTCAAAACTGCTCTAATGGAAACCACAGAAATGCAGATATGTGCCAGCAGCACTGCTTTCTACATACTGTGCCTTACTTGCCACTGACCTGATGATTGAACACTATGCTACACTCATGCATCCTGGACACTATGACTCGTGTTCCATTACGGTTTTTAATAGCATAGACTTAATAGATTTAATTTGCACTTAGTCAATGCTAAATGCTGTTTACAGGCTGGTTATGTAAAATATCTTTATTACAAAACTGTATGTATCAAACAAGGCTTTATGTTATATTAATGAACAAGAAATAAACACAAAATAACATCCTTAAACTATGCTAAATATGAACTATATTCAAATGTTTAGGGCAGCCACAGTGTTGTAGACTGTATTACTGATAATCAGTTGAAGTATTTAGTTAAGACAGTATTATCTTGGATTTAAATGAATTTACTTCTACTCAGCCTCTAGGAAACGTGCTGACAGGAGAATTAAATTAATGGCCCGGTGCAGATATTTATGCGTCTTCATGAGTTCATTCATGAGCACACACTTCCTTTAGTATTTTAACAATAATGCAAAGCCTGGCGCCTGTCTTTTAACTCGGCCACGGATTTGGACCCTGGCCTTCTCTGCAATTGCAACCATATGTATTCATGACATGAGTGAAAGAAGGAAAAAGAGTGAGAGAGTATGAAAGAAAGAAAGAGAGAGAGAGCGTCCTCTTTTCTGACAAGCCTTTCTCTCAACACCATAGTCCAAATCCAATCGCAACAGTAAAGCCAAACATAACATTTCATCAATCTTGTCTCCTGACAATGAAACGGAATCAAACAAAAGGGCTTCTAATGGCTTTACTCTCTTTTCCTGTAGCATTTGCCCTGAAAAGTCAGCTGATGAAAGCTATTCATGGCCATGTGCCTTTTCCACACAGAGAGTAAGAGAAATAGTGTGACTGAATAAGAGACAGTGATTGAGAGAGAGAGAGAGAGAGAGAGAGAGATAGAGAGAGAGAGAGAGAGAGAGAATGAGTGTGAAGTCATCACTGTAGGGCATAAACGTGAGCACTTGAAGAGAATTGTCGTGCTGATGACGGGCGTGTTTGAGCCAGTGGGTGTTTAAAACAGCCAGATCTTGCATTCAGAGCAACCTCTCGAAACAAATAACAACTGTACAGAACATGATAAAGCATCAAATGGAGCACAAAAGCAAGCCAAGTGCAATTGAGAGGCTCCAATGTTAGAGCTGAGGCATCCAGGCATTCAGGGTGACTGAAGATCAGGGCCAGAGTCATGTCAGACAGAGATGAGGTAATGGGTTAGCAGTGATGCATTGCTACACAGGCTTTCCCATGGCAACATGCATGAAAAAACAAACCTCCAGTCCCAAAGGGCATGCAAACAGTCAGTAAACTTAATGCAGATTAGAACATAAAGAAATGAAGGAAGCAAATGAACAAAGGGTAAGAAGAATAAAAGATGTTAAAAGCAAACAGCATGCTTTAAAGCTGTTGTGCATGTCATTGTTATCTGCGTATAAATTCCATATGCTTTTTTAGTGACTGGTAGGGTTTTCATGACTTATATTATATTAATTTGTAGGATTGGACAGGGGCTGACAAACCTAACTTAAAATTAATATACTGCAAAAGTTAAATGTACTAATATACATATATATATTTTTTAATATTACTGACAGAATAACAAAACAAAGAGTCATGAAAGCTCTAGATATTAAAATGAAATTAACAAGCAGCAGAAAGGATGTGTTGAAAACAAAGAAGCCACAAACAAAAGGCACAGACATGTGGCTTTCATGGCCAAGGTCTCCAGTCACAGTGTGACATTCACTTAAATTCCATGTCTAATTTCACATGTCTTTATAAAAGCCTATGTGCTACACTAAACCTCCTCTATCAGGAGGGTCTATGTCACACAACCACACCTGCTTCTGGACTTGGACTTACTTTCTGCCTCGTGTCGAGTTATAATTCCCTCCGTATTTCTTCCGATTAAGGATGAGAGCAGCAATTTCTGGCACGTAGCGAGCAAACATGGCCTACATGCATGGAACAGAAAAAGAAAAGGGCATGCAGAGAGAGATTCTACTGCAGCCAAGGCAGCAGAGCCACCTGAAGTACTTACTTTCTGCCATTAACCGCACTATAGGAACCACCATATTTCTTGCGGTTTCCTATTAACTCTATGATTTCAGGGACGTAGCTGGCAAACATGGCCTAAGGAGAAGATAGAAGACAAAAGCAGAGGCTAAAAAAAAAAAAAGGAGCGGCCGCTCTGGTCTGGGGTGGCACACGCTTACCTCTCCGAAGAGTACAGTTTTGTGAGGGTGACACTAAATAAAGTGTGCATACAGCATGTGGAGCATCTAATTTGAGTTTAATACTCAATGTCACGGGGTTTAAAATGATTTTATATTAAGGGATAAAAGGGTGTAGATCTAAAAAATTACTACAAGTATGGTTTGCAAATTGTTGCAAATTTAATTGCCTATAAATGTGTAGAAAAATGTGTAGCGGGTCATCATCAGAGACATCACAGGAAAAAAAAGAGATTTAAAAAAAAACCCTATGTGCCATGTTTTGTCCAACAAACACTGATGATGTGGCAGGCAGATTTGAATAGTTCAGCCTAAATGTCCACAGCTGCAAAACACATTAAGACTCATTAGGGTGGTGGGAAATGAGCTGGATGTGTTTTGCATAGTTTGCAGCCACCTGTTGTGACAAACGTTCCTATGTGTCCCACATAAGGGAAAAAAAGCTCTTTTTGTCTGAGGTCTTCATACAAACTGTGTTTTACCGCAGCTTCTCTAGGGCCTGAATGCATGATGACATCTGCTGGGTCAAAGCTGACACTTCACAGCAATTCCACACTGAAGCCATTAAATGTGATGCATCTGACTGAAAGCAGAGGACAAGGCTTTGATAACTTCCAGGCATCTCTGAAACAAAGAAGGGACACATCTCCAAAGTCCATGGCAGATGGAGCTTTATCTAACCTGTGATTTAGGGATCTGTCTGATCTGCTTTATGTCTGATCACAATCTTTATATGTGACCTAACGTGCTGGAATAGAACCCATGTCTGTTCTGCACCCTGTCTGCTCTTTGGCTCTGCCTGGAGCTCAATGTCTGGTTTTATAAGAAATGTTTGAGCTAAAGAAAAGCCTAAAAGTAAGAACAGTAGTATCAAAGTATGTTTTATCTGTTTTAACATAATGTTAAACATAATGAAATGAAATTCACAGTGCAAATGTTTAACAGATAACACCAATGGAATGATTTAATGATGTTTTTGCATAGCCATAATAAGGATTTGGATAATAAGGATGACAATGGTCATCTCAATATCCAGGTCAGAATTCAGGCAACTTTTAATGTTAACCTATAAAAGAATGACTTAATTCTTAATTCTAATCCTGAGTTTGAGTGAGTAAACAGAGTTTGAGTGGCATAATTGCTTTTAAAGCTTAGCACATGGGTATTTCATTCTAAAACAAAACTTGAGGTATTAAATAAACCATTTTGTTTTATAGTAACATATATATTTTTTAAATATTTTTATTTTATATCACAATTATATCACTTTTTAGTGATATTTATGCAGATTGGATTTGTATTCCAAAATAAATACTTTTGGTTTTATGGAATTATGTGCACTATAGTATAGTATTCTATAGTAGTTAGGTCCCAGGATGACTTTATATACACTTACTGATATACTATTATATACATACAATTATTGAGAAATTGACACATTACACCTACAGAAAATGTATTCCATTCTATTCTTGTTGTCACTCCCCCTCCTCAAGGGAGGTTTTCTCTAAGATTTTGTAGTGTGCCTGTTGATTTTTTTTGCCCAATCTTGCAAAGAAGCATTTGTAAGGTCAGACTCTGATGCTGGTAAAAGGGGAAGAATATAATATTTTAAGTTTAAGGAAAAAATCATAAATATATGAGATGTATTTATACAAAGTAACAAGGGTTAAGTTCCTTTCTCAAAGACGCACTTGGGTAACTTAATTGGACCTGGGATTTGAACCCACAACTTTTAGATTGATGTGCAAAAGCCTAACCATTAAGATACCAAAACCTACCAGCGAATATCTGTGATTATGGTTTGTTGTGGGTATTATATTGCATGGATATTATATTTCAATATCTGTATATTGCATATTAATGAATGGCTATTGAGAATATGTAGTATTTTAATTTATGAGAATTTAATTTATGTGAATATATTTATATTAAGGTTTGTGATGGTCTGCTTTGTATTATAGGCCACATTCATTACGTCGCTCATAGCTGATTTGATACGACCTTAATAATGCTAAAGATTGAACTGTTAATGTGCGAGACGATAGGCTGCTAGTGCTGTGGTAACATTCAGAAAGAACTATGGGCCATCGGCCTGCCACTGTGTTTGTTGGAATTTGGGGAGAGTCACAGAAGGGTGGGGATCCTGAAACCGCAACAGCTTTAAGAGAATAGCAACAACATTATCAGGATTTATCATAATCATAACATGGTATCAAACTACAACATAATTCATAATTAAAAATTAATATAAAAAACTTTTTAACATACATAGCAACTCTACAGGGTACTATACTTGCAATACAAGGGGTAAGGGGTAATTTTTGACAGTGGAGGAGAGGCATCTGTAAAAACACTGTGGTACATATTTTATTATGACATCATGAGGGCTAAAGGTGGGTGACAGGAAAAGGGTTTGAATTAACAGCAGCTGTTTCCAGCTACAAAGTGGCAGGTGATGTGGTTCATGAAAGGGGTCAGACAAAGTGCAGATTATGGAAAGACATTTTACCAGACCGCCGAGAATGAAGAAGATCATGAAAAGGCGGCCGAGAGTAGTTTTCGCGCAGACATCCCCGTATCCCACCGTCGACATAGTAACCATGAGTAAGTACACACATTCCCAATATGAAAGTGGTTGAGAATTCTGGAAATTTTCCCAGGGATCCCCTGAATTTTCCACCTGTAGATTAGAGAACAAACAGCAACATTATATATAAAGCCTCAACTTCAAACCTGATCCGTACAGCAATCTGCTGTTCCATCAGACTACAGCCACCACTTAATGTGGGACACTTATGAGGGATTTTACATGCTTGAGAACTGAAAGAGGAACCAAAGAAGTTGACTTTACGGTAGATCAGAGTCTCTGCTGCCATCTAGTGGCACAGATGTCCTCTGGCATGTCCTGATGGGGGAATAAAAACGGTTTTATGACCTTTTTTTATTTTTAAAAAATAAATGTGGAAAAAACGAAACAAAATTGAGTTCCTCTTTGTAATTATTCAAATTGGCTTGTTTTTACTTTGTTTCACCCACTCGTGTATCCATATTTCTTAAGGGGGCTTGAGACAGGACTCGCGTGTGTTTTTCCACTCACCAGATGAATGAATCCTGCAGCTGTGAGCCATGTGCTTATGAAGATGGAACACAGGTTTACCAGCTTGATGGAATTACTGTGAGAGACGAGAGTTACATCACACCTCTCAAAGTGAAACGCATCGCACTGGTGTACAGATAAGTCAGTCATCTATTGAGCACAACACACATGATGAGACCGGCCAGGGTTGCAACCACATCAGCTCTTGTAAGGAGCAAATACACAGTTATCATTAAAAAAAAAAAAAAAAAAACAGTTAATGCAAAATTCGAAATAGCCGTCTGCAGCTAAGCCTATGTTTGTTCTGCTTTATTAGCCACTCTGTTGCCAGTAACGCAGATTATAGTCACGATTTCCCAGGTAATCTCTTTCTTCTGGTTGATGAGACTGTTTCCCATTAAGTGCCATTAACTGTAGAGTTTTAAACATTTAGATATTTGTATCTTGTTCTAAACAATGTTAAATGGAAAAATCGATTTAAAAGAATAGCTATGAAAATAAAGTGGGTGAATATTAAACATGAGTAAAGAGCTGCTGTGAATTAAAGTGCAATAGAAAAAATCATCAATGCAAGAAATTACAACACAATTTACACTGTATAAAGGTACAATAAGGAGAATAGGGTGTTAGAATGACAGGTAGATGAGAAATGCAGGTGAAGGCAAACAAACAATAATAAAAACGGGTAGTTGTCAGAGAAGGACTGAATAAAGTGTATTTGTTTTTAATCAGGGTAAAACATGATCCAAAAGTTGTAAAAGGTTTTTGGTACCAGCAGTGTGATGAGCAATGAACTGAAAATAGAAGAAATGAATAGCTGCCTACTTATTGTGCCTTTATTGTCTTACCATTACATAATGAACAACAATGGAAAGCGATGGACTGAATGAGAGCAGGTGGTCACCCTTACCTTGTTTTTAAGATATTCAAAAACTGTAAAATTTCTGAGAACTGTATTAATCTCAAAGCTCTTAGAAATCTCAGACCTGGAATATAAAAGAAAAGTAATGAGATTAAGCTTCAAATAACATAATTAAAAATAATTTAAAATATTAATATAAACAGATTGATTCCTCAGTAGGTATTGAACATTAAAACCTCTTTTAAAGAAAAAACATCACAAGTGATATATAAATAAAAAAAAATCTAACAGATTAAAACCTGAGAATATTCAGATTCTGATGTTATAAATATAAATTTTCCAGTAAAAGATATTAGAGCCATTAAACCACATTACATATATTTATTATATAAATACTATAAATTGTAAACAGAAGCTGAAAAATGTGCTAAATAAAGTGGTGCTACATTATAACAAACAGATCGGGATGTTTCAGATGGCTTTTGACTTTTAATACACTTTTTTTTTGGTTCCCTTGGCCCAAGCATAATAACTTTATGGTCCTGGCCCTTTCTTGTCCTCATTTGAATTGCTAATAGAAAGATGCATTTAAATAGGTGTCCTTTTTTACATTTCAGTTCTAATGCCGGAAAAATAGCCGTCTTTTTTAGAATAAAAGCGTTTGGTTTTATTTCATCCACAGTGTGCATTCTATGTTATGCACACAGTACAGTGGGATTGTTTTGATTTTAAATTTAGTTCACCCTATTGGGTAAACCCAGTCCAATAGTAATTTTTCACGCGGTAGCTCGAAATAGCTAACTGCTCAACCCTGCCTTAAGGAAGCACACATTTTATCTGTTTTATTTTTTTAATTAAGCAATAAACTGACACTGTGTGTAATTAAACATAAAAAATAGTGGTCCACACTAGTGGTTTTGTAGTATGTTCCACACACTAACAGGTGCATATACACACACACACACACTCACACACAGGTATTTGGTATGGGGCACATGGTTTGGTACACATAATCACACAGAGAATACACGATACATGCATCCCACAAGAACACATGTAAGGTCGAACTAACTTTCATAGGTGAGTTGTACTAACGAGCCGAGTTGCACCTTAGCTGTATACACTGCAAAGCCTGCCATGCTGAGTGTAGCTTTTAGACGCTGTGTATGGCGAGTGGAAATGATGCACAGAAGCTAGGTGATGTGCCTACTTTCTTCAAATCAACCCTGAGATTCAAAACAGCACTGGAGCACGGGTGATTGATCAAACACGGACGTTCCCTCTGCATTTTGCAACCGTTGTGGGGATATGTTTGTTGATATTATGCTAATGCGTATTGCATATTCAGATAACCAGAGGTAATAAAAAAAAAACTCAAACCCAACTACTAATCTACTTTTAACACTAATGTCTGACTGTTTCAAATAAATTGAACATGAACCATACCATGGGATCAATACTGTGGTGTGAGCCAAACTGTGAATGTGGTGTACTGTGACACCCCTAATATATAAAATATATAAAATATATATATATAGTTCCCTGACCACTAGTTAATATAATTCATTCATTCATTCATTATCTTCCGCTTTGTCCTATATTAGGGTCGCTGGGCAGACACACCCAGGACAGGGCGCCAATCTGTCGCTGGGCACACACTCACACAGACACGCACACATACACACACTATATGGGGCAATTTGGAGAACTCAATTGACTTGATCCATGTTTTTGGACTGTAGGAGGAAACCGGAGAACCCGGAGGAAACCCACGCGGACACGGGGAGAACATGGAAACTCCACCCAGATGGGGATTCGAACCAGGAATACCTAGTGCTGAGAGGCGGACGTGCTAACCACTAAGCCACTGTGCCGCCTAGTTAATATAATTCATTCATTCATTCATTCATTCATTATCTTCCGCTTTATCCTCTATTAGGGTCGCGGTGGGGTTCCCCATGCCCATCCAGGGGAGAACGTCTCGGGCGCTTGGCAGATACACCCAGGACAGGGCGCCAATCTATCGCTGGGCACACACTCACTCACACAGACGCGCACGCATACACACTCTATATGGGGCAATTTGGAGAACTCAATTGACTTGATCCATGTTTTTGGACTGTGGGAGGAAACCGGAGAACCCGGAGGAAACCCACGCGGACATGGGGAGAACAAGGAAACTCCAGCCAGATGGGGATTCGAACCGGGAATCCCTAGTGCTAAGAGGCGAACATGCTAACCACTGAGCCACCATGCCGCCTAGTTAATATAAGCAAAACAAATTAAAATAATTATTGAAAATGCTACATATTTGCTAAGATATCAAATTACATCACATGCAATTAAGCAGTGTGTGTGTGTGTGTGTGTCTTAGCTGGAACTGTAAGCAGTAAGGAAAGGTTTAGGGTAATATAGACTGGGCCATTACTACCTTGTCTCATGCTAATGGAACACGTGCAGAAATGAAAGCAGCTCATTGAAAGTCTGTAAGTCGCTCTGTTTCATTCACATCTGCAAGTCCAAATGGCAACAGTTGGCCATGTGACTCACTCCTTGAGTGTCTGTTGCCATTTTTCAATCAAAAAGGGATGGACAATTGGTGTAAAGAGATAATGCCATGTGTGCCGTCTGGATTAGGAGTCCTTACAGAACAGCAGATCCCTGAATGCACTGAAGCTTGGGTCATCTAACACAGCGGGGCTGGCCACGTGAGTGGAGGGCTTATACATGTGCAAGAGGCTTAAAGCACAAATTGGTTTCTTGTCCTTGTATTTTTCTCAAAGAAGCTTTTTGTCTGGCCAAGATGAGGAACATGTATACAAGCAGAGTGGGAGTAAAGCTGCATTAGTCAGAGACAAACAACAGCTGAAATGTTTATGGAGAAGTTATGAAGCTTTAAGCCACCAGATGGCAGTGCTATCTTACAAGTAAATCAATGAATAAACACAAAAATTAGTATAAGCAATTAAATCAAATGGAGAAAGATTGATAAAGTTGCATACTATATCACCTGTTGGTTTTTCCAATTTTACCTCAGTATACAATATTATAAATTTAGTTTATAATAGAGTGTATTCCAAGAGTTGAATTCTCCAAATTGCCCCAAATAAAGTGTGTGTGTGAGTGAGTGTGTGCTCAGCGATAGATTGGTGACCTGTCCTGGGTGTATCTGCCCAGTGCCCGAAACTTCTCCCCTGGATGGGCATGGGGAATTCCCTCGCGACCCTAATAGAGGATAAAGCGGAAGATAATGGATGGATGGCTGGTATTCCAACAGGTAATATCTGTAATCATATTCACATTTGAAGTTTAGGGCCAATAAGGATCCTGTTCATGTGGTCTTACAATGCCGGTGGAGGAACAGAATTTCTAACTGTATTTGTTACGGGAAATGAAACCGCTATGCTGTATTTAACCCACATATTTATCCTGCTCTCTCAAGAACACACAAGGAAGATTATTTGTTGTTGTTCTAAATGAAGCCTGAAATTGGATTTTAAGTAGAAAAATGTATGTGTCTAAAAAAAACAACAAGAAAAAAACAGAAAAATAAAGAAGGCAAAAAGCAAACTAGCCCTCTTGAACATCCATCCATCCATCCATTATCTTCCGCTTTATCCTATATTGGGGTCGCGGGGGGGTTCCCCATGCCCATCCAGGGGAGAACGTTTCGGGCGCAGGGCAGATACACCCAGGAAAGGGCGCCAATCTATCGCTGGGCACACACTCACTCACACAATCACGCACACATACACACTCTACTATATGGGGCAATTTGGAGAACTCATTTGACTTGATCCATGTCTTTGGACTGTGGGAGGACACCGGAGAACCCGGAGGAAACCCACACGGGGAGAACATGGAAACTCCACCCAGATTGGGATTCAAACCGGGAATCCCTAGCGCTGAGAGGCGAACGTGCTAACCACTAAGCCACCGTGCCGCCCCCTCTTGAACATATTTGTTCTAATAATAATACAATAAACATGTCTTCTTTTGAAACTACTACTACACACACACACACACACACACACACAGTATTGCTATGTAAATTGTACATGGTATGCAACACAACAAGTGTTTGATATTGCTGCAAATTTCAACCATATATTGTTTTGCTTTCTTTCATCATCTTTAAGCCTTTGCTTGCCACAGCTCAGTGCTTTGTGCTAACTGGACTTCAGCCAGTGTGATGGATTTAGACCTTGACAACTCTTAAAGATCAAAGTGGCATAATTAAATATATTTTAACCTACATGTATTTCATTTGCCTATTGATTTTAAGCCTGTCTAATTATCTTTGTAGTGTAATACTACAAGAATTAACATGGAAGTTTTATATCAGGATGTGAATATGACCTCAATGTTTCATCGCATTGCGTTTAAGTAGAAGTTTATTGCCACATAAAGAACAAGACAAAAAAAGTAGGTGTGGAAATGAGACAGCAGTTTCAGATATAGACAGACCACAGTTCACTAAGAATAACAGTGCCCTACTTTCTCCTAAGATAGTCACCTGCAGTTGTTCATTCAAATAACAGCTCCGTCCCAGGGCACAGTAAGTCTCCCAGGGAATTCTCATTTATAACTCTGCCTGCAAACCTATTGTTCCATTTTAAACTGGGTTTCCCAGGATGAGTGCATGATGCACCTAATGTTCCTCAACTTTTGATTTTATTTTAGGTGATTTATTTTGCCTACTGTACTTATATACAGCGGAATTCCATCCATCCATTATCTTCCGCTTTATCCTCTACTGGGGCGCGGGGGGGTTCCCCATGCCCATCCAGGGGAGAACATTTCGGGCGCTGGACAGATACACCCAGGACAGGGGGCCAATCTTTCGCTGGGCACACACTCACTCACACAGACAGACACTATATGGGGCAATTTGGAGAATTCAATTGACCTTGATCCATGTTTTTTTGGACTGTGGGGGGAAACCAGAGAACCCGGTGGAAACCCACACGGACACGGGGAGAACATGGAAACTCCACCCAGATTGCGACTCGAACCAGGAACCACTAAGCCATTGTGCCACTCTCACAGAGGAATTGTTTCTCCATAATAAAGCCATCTGTGCAGTGCAACACACACATATACACACACACTGGTGAAGTTCTGAGCGGTGCCAGGAGTGGTGGACAGCCTTGTATATGGTGCTCGGGGAGCAATTGGGGTTGGGTGCCTTGCTCAAGGGCACGTCAACCATAGTACTAGGTGGGACTGGGAATCAAACCAGGTTCCTTAACCACAAGCCCATGACTGCCCATACTGCCCATACGTTAAAGCACACTAAACATATTCATTTCTTTATCTGTACGTGATTAAGCGAGAATGCAGAACTTAATCGGGATCTTTCTAATAAGTAAAGTAGTTCTAGTACTCCCTCATTTTATTCCTTCAAGACCTACTCCAACCTGATCATTTCTTTTCTGCAGCGGTGGAAGAATGCCCTGTCACTTTGAATAAGCAACATAAAGTAAATGTTGCTCCAGGCTCTAATGCTGATGGCTCAAGATAGTGGGGGAGAAGAATGGGGGGGGGGCAGAAAAAGAGGTGTATAGAGACTTACCAAGCCAGCTCCTGTTTAAATACACAGACACAAATACTGGTGGCACAGTAAAGAAATCCACCACCGAGTTTACTTCCAGCCAAAACCACAGCTTATCGTTTGCTGCAATAAACTGTGAACACAATATCGAAATATTAAGAGTTAGAATAAACCCCACTTGAGCTAGCTTCATTGTTCATGCTAATGAGAAAAAGTACTTACACGCAGACCGAAGTAAAGCAAGAAGAACACGTTGAATGCCATGTCGATTTGTAGTGTGAAGTCTTTATAAAAATTCTGACAGGATTCTATAGGACTGAGAACAGAGAACAGGTTTAATGTGTGAAGCATCATCAGGATTTTATGTTGCTAAAATTTAGGCTAAAAAACACAAAAGCTACAAAGGAAACACATAGCAATCAGTCCAGAATTTAAATGTAAGGATTAAGTTAAGTGAATTTCAATTAAGGTAAAATGCACTGATTCATAAACAACCATTAGCTCCAGCAGTGAGGTTAATTTTGTGGTGCCCTTTTAAAGCCATTTACATTGATTTGACACCATGTCTTAATTATCCATGAACTGTTAAACCTTGGAATTAAAATGACTCAAATTTAAACAGCAAAGGCACATATTAAATGCTTATGTAAAGAGAGCTTTTGTTTACTGAACATGTCTCATTTTCCTATGTCTCAACGGTTTCAGTGTAAACGGCATGCACACTGATCAAAATATTTGAAACAATCCTCAGATATAATCATTTACAATACAAGGGCAGGTGATCGTTTTGGTCCTTTGGGTACCCTCCTGCAGGACGGCGCATTTGGTACAGGCTGCAGGAGCCCTCAGGCACAGTTCTGCTCTCAAATTACAATACTGTGACATGCTGCACTTCAACCTGGATGTAAAGCATTATCAGAGCAACTAATAACAAAAAACAGAATTTGTTTATAGTAAGTACAATATCTATACAGCTTTATTAACCAAGGTACAGCTATTAGCATAGGACTAAATGATCACTTATTCAAATAGATCAGGGATATACAAACCAGGAAAGGTCTTGATAAATATTAATGTAAATATGCCACAGACATAGTAATATCTTTACCATGGTGAAATACCTTTGACACACCATGCAGTCATGAATTCAATAGGCAGGAAAAGGCCAGACACAGAGCTTATGTCTGATGCATCCCTTATTTCTGCCATGGGATGAGAAGCCTGAACTCTCAGGTGCACAAGGGACAATTTGTCTTCCAGGGGCTATAAATAGAGAAGGGCTGCTCAAGCAGGTCAAGCAGAGAATGCTGAGGGACTAGGCAGCTGCAAAACTGGACCTTGCAGCTTGTAAAGCTTAAAATGTACACTAGGGGGCCTCATTTCACTAGTCTGCTTGAAAGGCAATCTCAAATTTATTTTCAATCCTGGTTCCTTTGCTAGCATCATCTTCAATATAGCAGCTTTGTTAAATCATTACTATCTGCAGACAAATCACAAATAGTAAAACAATTTCATTGGTTAACCAGTCTGTTTGGTACAATTTGCTTACTAAATTAAGTTACCAATTAATTAACTTTCCAAATATGTAATAAGAAGAAGCAAAACAGTCATGCAACATGTAATTTTTTTTTTTTTTAATAACCACCAGGATGTAAAAGTCTTTATTGACAGTACTGAGAACAGACACATTGGTGTTTGGTTTGTTTAATTAGAAAGATTGAAGTGAAGAGAAAGGCCCAGTGGGGTTATCCTTCTACAGAAGCTAAGTGTTAGCAGGGGTAAAATAAAAATGTATATATATTTATATGAATCTTTAAGTTGTGCAGCACGGTGGCTTAGTGGTTAGCACGTTCGCCTCTTAAAGCTGGGGATCCAGGTTCAAGTTCCAATTTGGTTGGCATTTCCATGTGGGTTTCCTCCGGTTTTTCTCACCGGTTTCCTTCCACAGTCCAAAAACTTGGATTAAAGGTAAATTAAATGCTCTAAATTGCCCCTATCTAGTGTGTCTGTGTGAATGAGTGTTTGCTCAGCGATATATTGGTGCCCTGTCCTGGGTGTATCTGTATATTTTAGTTCCATTGGAGCATTGTTTAACATTCTTTGGTCACATTAAAAAATTCAATTCCTCAGCAGGGCAAATAAGGACAAAAATTATTGTGTAGATATTGCCATTTGTATAACATTTGTCATTTAGCAGATGCTTTTATCCAAAGCAAAATACACATATCCCAACTTGATGGTTGGGGTCACAACACAGAGTTGGCCACATTCCTGTGGAGGATTACTCCAAAGAAATATTCATTCATTATCTCCCGCTTTATCCTCTATTAGGGTCGCGGTGGGGTTCCCCATGCCCATCCAGGGGAGAACGTCTCGGGCGCTGGGCAGATAGACCCAGGACAGGGCGCCAATCCATCGCTGGGCACACACTCACTCACACAGACACACTCTATATGGGGCAATTTTGAGAATTCAATTGACTTGATCCATGTTTTTGGACTGTGGGAGGAAACCGGAGAACCCGGAGGAAACCCACGCAGACACGGGGAGAACATGGAAACTCCACCCAGATGGGGATTCGAACCGGGAATCCCTAGCGCTGAGAGGCGAACGTTACTCCAAAGAAATAGACAATATATTTATTTGCAAATATATTAAGTCCAATTAGTCCAATTATAAATTGTCATATAGTCAAAACAAACACATAGAAAAAGGCCTGGACACTTCCAATTTTAAGAAATCAAAACACCTGTTGGAAAACAAATGTTTGCATCCTTTACTGCATTTGCTTTTAAGCATTTTAATAGTAGTAATTTTTTATATTCTAATATCAGTTCTAAAATATTTAGCATTTACAATGAATAGCAAGAAAGCCCAAGTCCGAAAGGATAACAGGACCAGATTAATAAAGTCAGAGAAATTTGGGTCAAGGCACCATTTTCTAAAATAAGAGCAATTTAGCACCTGCATGACCACTAGACAAATACAACCTCAGTTAAGTCCCTAAAAATAGCCAGACCGAGTTAAATCTCCCTTAAGCATGTCCTGTATGTGGTTCACTTAATAGAGTAAGCTTACAAAGCATAGTTTCTGTGACTTACTAAATGAAATACATACTGTAGAAAAGGTTTTAAGTAACAGAGGATAAAGTACAGGATTCTGTGGAAATATTACAAAGAACAGCAGTCAAAATATTTCATTCTCTACATTCATCCTGTTGGAGGACAGACAACCTTATTACTGAAATTAATTTTAAAAATCCTGTTGGGAAATTATACAGAAGAGCCGAAGTAAACGCCATGTATTATCTTACTATTGACTGAGGCTTTTAGTATATGAGCGTGGACTTCAGTATCTATTCACCGTTTAACTCTTGGCAGACAATGAAAGACTGACTGGCTTATATTGCTAGGACTCAAATGGTAAAAATCTGCTGCTACAAAGAGCCTTTCTGAGTCAGGACTTTTCTTCTCCCCTTAGAAAATTTTATGTAACCTCATTTTTTAGACACAGACCTATATTCACTGTGGTATAGCATTTATAAAAGCAAAAACATGATGGTTATTTTAAAAAACAGGTAATAGGAGATTCCAACTACTTTGTAGTCGTGGAATCTTGACCATTAAAGTCTTGTTTAAACCACTTGAAAGCATGACTCAGGTCCAAATCATGACCTGACTCAATTTCAAGCTAGCACTGCAGTTTCAGGAGCTTCTGCAAACAAAGACAGAAGATCAGTAGGTGCTGCCAAGTCTGATCTAAGTGATGAGTACTTTAGCCGACTCTGAATTCGGCAGTCGAAGAAGCCCCCACTCTATTAAGGGTAGGATCAAAGGATGACAGTGAAAGTGTTTCAGAAACCTGTGGTTGTCTGAATAGCAGAAGAGTCACCCAGCTACTGACACTATTGGCTATACAAGTCTCATCAGATACATAAAGTGTTTGCAAGTGGTGGATGGAAAGTAAGTGATAAGTACATTTAAACCTTTACTTATGGCCCATAAATAATAAATACATTATTTATTTTTACAGCTGACCAGAATAACAAAAATAAGCTTCACAGTATTTTTAAAGATTTTAACAGTTGGATTACTGGGATATGATATATAAGTGTAATTTATTATCAATAGCAACAGTCTCCTGATCACTGTAAGTGCTCTTTATTCTGGTTACTTTAGCCAATGTTTTCCACAAAATTTTTATATTTCACAAAATGTAACGATTGTAGTTTCGCTGTTCCACTACAATTTAGAAAATATAATTTTAGTGATGTTAGAATGTGGTTTGTGAGAAATTGGAAAAACAATCAAACCTTACTGAGCTGCTTGGAACCAAAAATATCTGGCAAATTACAGACACAGCACCATTTTATCTTTTGACCATGTCTCTTCATCATTCATCTGTTTTCTGATTTTGTTTATTCACTTTTGCATTAAAGCCCCCCTCAGCAGTTATTGGACTAATAATGTTACAATTACTTGGTTATTTAATAAGCAGTATCCACTCTACACACCCTTTATGAGGCTTCTGATGATGAAACAGCATATGATATGATGTATATGGAAGCATTACAGCTGTTGAAGTCAAGTTATGCTACGGTATATCAGTATATGTACGGTTTATCAGTATAAAACTTAAATTCCAAAACTTCACGATTTCACTCATATGTTCCATATTTAGTTCATATTGCAATATTCCAAATTCAGGTTAAATGTACAAGTTTAAAAATTTGTATCGTAAGTCTTAACATTTAAAAAGCCTAAAAGCTATATATTTTAAAATTACAAATATGATGAATGCGGTGTTGTTATAATGCATCGAGTGTACTGATGCACAAACCAACACACACATCACAAAATTAACAGCTGGACTACAACAGATATGCAATTTGCATAGCAACTATATATAAACTCTGCCACTGTGAGTATACATGTTTCCTAATAATATTGTATTTTGTTTACAACTTATAAATAAAGAAAAGTGGGCCAAAACCTTCTGATAACACATAAAATAATATAAGTAATCAAAATCTTTTTCAAAAATTATGTCAGGCATCATCCATGCATATATAGAAGGTCACTAGTTGGCCACCAGAGAAGGCTATCTAAGCACTGAACCATCTAATGTAGATGCCTGAGAGACCAATGTGACCAGTGGAGTATGGATAACTGTGCATCTTTACAATGGCATAGAAACTGGTACTGCATTTTACCCTTCATTGGATCCTTGTTTACCTTAGGCAACCTGAAAGAAAAAAAATCTAAAAATCTGAAAGTTAAGATGTTTTTGATGGCCTTTTTAATGGACCATTACGTTGTGTACTTCAGCGCCGACAGCAAATTGCATGCATCCTGTTTCAGTCTGAATTAAAGACATTCTTAGGAGATTTTATTTCATCTTATAAACACAGATATAAATAAAGTATCGATCCACATCACCCGGTTTTGTCCTGCCATACTGCATACTTTCATAATCTATTGAAAGGGTCACTATTTTGTCCTGACAATAAAGCCCATTATTAAATACGTTGACTATTGTAAATAGGAACTTGTTCTTAATGATTTGCCTGGTTAAATAAAGGTATATATATATATATATATATATATATATATATATATATATATATATATATATATATATATATATATATATATATATACATATATATGACTACATACAGTAGTATGTACATATCAAATGTGTAAATATTGCAATAAACAATGCAAATAAAATAAAACTTTTTTTAACATCAAATTGCTTGAATATTGACTGTATAAACATTATTGATATTTCAATTATAACCTATTACAAATTTCTGAGTGAGTTTGTGGAAATGTATCCAGAGCATTTGTAACATTAGACACAATTTGTACAAGGAGACCTGGTTTACCATGTCCATATAAGTTCATCTCCGAGGGTTGAGGTCAGAGCTCTGTGTGCACCAGTCGTTATTCCACACCAAACTCATGGTTTGGACAAACCATGATAAACCAAAACTTGTCTTTTTAGACCTTGGTTGTGCAGTGGGGCAAAATCATACTGCAAACATACCCACATAGATAAAAACATATAGTTTTCCAACATACATTGCTAAGTGCTTGATTTTCATCTACTCCTGCAATCAGACTGAATAAAATAAAATCAGGAGGTTTGCCCTAATAATTAAATTAAGCAATAAAAAAGCTAGGTTTTTTACTCACTGTTATGTTAAAGCTGTGACTCACATAGCTTTTTTACCTGTGCAGCAGAGGGCTGTGTTTTTTCCTCGAGAACTTGAGTGTTCTATGCAGTATTTTTGGTCCAAAGAAAATGTAGGCTTGTCTTCTCTGTATATCAAGCCGATCACTATATGACATCAGAATATTCCTTGCAAATAAATTCAGTGAGGCACTTTTTAACAAGAAGCTTTTTTTCTTAACACCTTGATATATAGGCCAACTTTGTGTAGTTTGTGAGAAAGTTGCCACATGAGCACAACAAACAACCTCAAAAGCAAAAACTTTTCTTCAAAGTTGTCCCTGGTCTCTTAGTAGCTTCACAGATCAATGTTCTCCTCACAGAATGTGTAGTCACAAAGGATGGCTCAATCCATGCAAGGTGGTAGAGATGACACACCCTTTCTGATTCTTAACAATGCTCTGAACACTACAGAAAATAAAGTTAAAAACCTGTGACTTCCACATCTATAACAGAACCTCTCTGAAATTGTATTATTTTTTTTTGTTATATATGCACTACTGATATAGGGTTTTTTAGAACATGTTTATTACAGCATGTTTTACATCAGATCCAGGTTCAAATCTCGATCTGGATGGACTGTTCTACCCATGTGCGCATGGATTTTCCTCCCACATATGAAAAACGTGGATTCAAGGTGAACTAGCTGCTCTAAATCTGGATTGCCCCAATAGTGTGTGTGTGTGTCTGTGTTAGTGAGCGTGCGCCCAGTGATGGATTGGTGCACCCTGTCCTAGGTGAAGCACCCAAATGCCCTGGATGGGCATTGGAAAGTCATAAAGCCACTTTCTTTTTGTATTACATGAAACATTCACCATGACAATATTTATATATATATATATATATATATATATATATATATATATATATATATATAACTTATAATAAGCATCATAACATTTTACTTCTGGTCAAAGTTTCATAAATTGTAACACAAGATCTTGTTGCTCGTTTTGTGCATGTGGTCGGGTGTCTTTTTGTATTTATTTCCTGTGTTCTCCGTCCTCGGTGCACGTTGTTTATTTTATGTTCACTCGTCGGGTTGTACCTCTCTGCTGTTTGGTGTCACTACACCTTTAATAAACCCTGATATTCTGCTACCTGTGAGCCTGGCTCCCTTCAGTGCGTTAAAGCGCGGCAGCTCTGCGCTTCCTATGCGCAGCCGCTTTAATCCGAGGTAGGCGAGTCTGACAGTTAACATATGTAAATGATTTAATTGTATTGCCGAGCAACACCAGAAGAGAATACTCAGAAGCCAAAATATTTAATTAGTAAAACTAGTTGTATGTAACTAGTATATTTATATATATATATATATATATATATATATATATATATATATATATATATATATATATATATATATATATATATATAAGTTTATAGTAGTCACAGGTCAGTTTAAGTCATGTAAATAAAATAAAATGGCTGTTTAATTCATTATATTTATTTTTACTTTGGAAAGAGGGTACCACCCCCTCCCATAAGTTTTAGTTTTGAAGTTAAAGCTAGCAGGTGTTTACAACACTAAGGTCCAGGGTAATCCTCATAAGTGATTTGTGTTGCCTCAGTCAAAATAAATATTATCTTCTTTTGTGACAAAAATATGCACAAGAAATAGTCCTGATAATATGAATCCAAATATGTTTTAGCATTCTGCAGCTAACTTATTACAAGTATGAGTCATGCCAAAAACCAAGGGCAATTAAACATCAGCACATGGCAAGGATGGTTAGAAGGTGTGTGGTTTTGTACACATATCCTTGTAGCAAATAAACACTAGGGAAAAGAATTTTGGCTACATAAGTGTGAAAAGTATCATGCAGGCGTAATTATATATCCTTACACAGTTAAGATTATTAAAAGCAGGTCTCAGTATCCTGCACTGCTGCCTGATTTGAAGCTGACCCAGGTGAGAGATTAAGGAAGATCATGTGGAGCGTCCTAGTTCCTTCCTTAGACATAATGAGATTGGGGGGGACCCCTGACAATCTTCTTCCACTTCTATGATGAGTGTTTTCATATTACTTTATAATTCATTTCCTTTTTAGACCATGGACAGCCACATCAAAACCCAACATTATTCGATTAAACGAACACACTCCCTGTACAGTAAACAATGGAATTTAAACAGAGCCCATGAAAGCAGTAAAACAAGGAACATTGAAAAATCTTAAGCAGTTTAAAAATCTAAATCGACAATATTTAATATACAATAAATTATTTTGTTAATAAAACTAATACTTATTGTCAGTATGGAAGTTTGAAAGAGGACAGCATCACCTGAATGTGTTTTCAGTTTACACTGATACAAATTCCCAAAGAAATACTAGTCTGCTGATGATACTCTAAGATGATTCTTAAAGTAGCTTTAAGAAAAAAAAAAAAAAGATCTTGACCATCTTGACATGGTATACTGATTCCCTTTTGCTTTGTCAAAGCCCATTTGACAAAAAGTGTATCAGAATACAAAAAAGTTTAAAGTCTGACATTTTATAATTTGGCCAATTTCTGACATTTGTGATATATGTATTTTTTTTCTTTTTTTATTAATAATAGGTGTAGACCTGGTAAGGTAAGCATGATCACCTATACACACATGAATTAATTATGGTTAAACACATAGCCCTGACTGATTATATTTCCCTTAAAAAACCTCCATTCTGTTTATGTTGTCTCACACACACACACACACACACACACACACATATACACACACACACACACAAGCACGCACGCACACGCATGCACACACACACACACACACACACAACTAATGTAATATAAAAAAAAACTATTTGGAAATATACTGTCAGTACTGCTACACTGACATAAAATCCATCTGTGTCTATGTAAGGATTTAACATTAGATTTTGATGTATTAAATTTGAACTGAATATCTAATTATAGTGCAAATGTTCAGATAGTGATATAATATTTTTGAAACTTTACCTTTAGGCTCCTTATAAAGAGGTTTCATCAGCCAAAAAAAAGCAATATAGCTGACTTTAAGTGCATTTTGCCTAAAAGGCAGAATGTTTTGCATTTGTAAGGTGAGCATTTTTATAAAAGACAAGAAATGCATCTCACCTTTTGTGATAAGTTTGTTATTGAGGCAATTGTGGCTTTCAATCACATAACGATATATTTAGATTTTCCATACTGTCTATATAATTTGGATAAGGTTAATAAGGTTCTCTCAGCATCAGTCTAACACATTTTGTAAGGTCATTCAACACACCAATGTTTTTCCTGTTGGATTGTAAGTAACTTTCAATTTTACAATAACCCATTACTCCTCACAGAAAGTTCATCAGATTAATTAATACTCAAAATTTGAGAGATGGCTAAATTATAAGAGACACCTAATGTCAGTACCATCATCTATAATTTGACTGAAAAAAGATAAAGTGAAAAGAAAATAACCCCTGCAACAATTTTGAAACACAGCGTAATCTATGCAACAATGAATTGCTGAAGTTCTGAAAGTCAAAGGTAAAAGACAGTACCAACTTGTGGTCTCTAATAAAGTGGCCTTTTATTTTATTATAAACACTGATTATTTGATAATAAACACTGAAGAAATTGGGGATTTTAAACAAGGGCTTAATGATTGGCAAATAAACTGCTTGATACAAGTGTATTAATGGGCAGGAAATGTCTGAAATTTATTAAATTTGGTCTGAGCCTAAATGGCATGATAACAGACATGTGACCACTCTATTCAACTAACAGTTAGTTTGTTTGTTTTGCAGTAATTTCTTTGCAGTATTATGTGTTATATAATTGAAGTCATCTTAAAGAGTTTGTTTAATTTTCTTAAAACTCCAGACATAATATACAGGAAAAAACTGTGAAAGAATAATATATACCAAACTGCTGGTAAGACTTTTACTTTGAATTATTATTGTGTCAAAAGTAAGCTTCCTCACTATAAGAATAATGACAGAAATCACAGACAAGAGGAGATGAAAGGTTGGTTTGTAAACAATGCTACCTGGTTTCCCTGGAAACTGCTGGGCTACAGTAAAGTGACTGTTCCTGGGAATCATGGGAGTCAGAGGCAGGCACCAGGGATTCTCCATCTTGTAACCATAGAAACTGACTCACCCTGTTTTCGTTGACAATATCATGGCGCAACAAGGCTGGGTATAATTCGTAATATCCTCAGAACAAAGGTGTTACATTCTTAATGGTACCTTCGGCATTAAAGATAATTGGTGGCTCATTATACAGTTAGCTGCATGCGAAAATAGCAGCCTGGCAAAGATGGATGAGCCCACCTGTGCTCTGTAGTGGCATAATATGTGGGTAGAATCCCATAACAATAATTGTATTATTATTCATAAAACCTTTTCAGGAAAGATGAAATGTGCCCAATATCTGAAGCAAGAAAAATATCCTTTGCTATCTGGTAAACAAGTACAGGGGTGTTGACCTGGCCTACACCAAGACTTTCATTTCATTTTAAATAGGAATTTAATTCATTCTGCATCATGAACTAAAACAATCACATTCAATTCAAGCTAGAAAACATATTACTCACTCAGATGAGTCTATGAAGTATATTCCAAGAGCTCCAATACTGAGAGCAAAGACTAATACCACCTAGGAAAAAAAACAGGAAAAATAATCATTAGTCAGAGTTTCTTCTGTATTAGTTAACAGACCAGGTGCAAACATAAGCATTCATTTGTACACAACTAACACAAAAGTAACAGAATATCTAATATTTCATGAGGTTTTTATTCACGAATACAGTATACTCATTGGTAACTAATGTCCACCTTAAAACAAAAAACACGAAACCTTAAGACTAAATTGAAATGAAAAAGGTAATATCCAGCAAGGACATCTAGTCAACTAATAACAAACATGCACTCTTTAACCTAACTTGATTTGGGTTTTATTATATGTATTTTATTTCCGTAATGTTTAGTTGAGAGTATTACAGTGTACAGTTAAATAACACCATGATATATGAACACTAGCATTTCAACAAGGTCCTGCATTTGTTGGTTTAATCTGTTTTGTTGTTGTAGTACCAAATGTTTGGAACAAGATTCTTTGCATACTGCTCTTACTTTTGTAAGATACTTAGCAGCTATACACAATTTGTTTAACTATTAATAAACCAAGTGTTCATTCACAGCTTAATAAGTCCACACAATTCTCAAGTTCTTTGCACAATTTAAGTAAATAAAACAACTTATTATGTAGGTCCAAATCTGCATATAGACAACATAGGCATCAGATTAAGTTATTATTATTTGGGGCTTGGAGGTGTTACTAAAACACATTCACATGTTGCAGGGCCTTCCATACTGTATATATTCATCCATTATCGTCCGCTTTATTCTCTACTTCTTCATAACTACTGACTTGTGGTTGTAAGTTGCTTTGGATAAAAGCATCTGCTAAATGACTAAATGTAAATGTACTAGGGTCACGAGGGTGTTCCCCATGTCCATCCAGGGGAGAATGTTTTGGGCACTGGGCAGATACACCCAGGACAGGGCGCCAATCCATCGCTGAGCACACACTCATTCACACAGACACACAAAAACACAGTCTATATGACACGGGGAGAACATGAAAACCCAGATTGGAATTCGAACCGGGAATCCCTAGTGCCTAGAGGCGAACATGCTAAACACTAAGCCACTGTGCTGCCCAGACAAATATAAGAAATGTAAAAATGTTTGAAACATAACATAATTTTTTTTTTTTGTAAAAATCTGTGATATTTAGTTTGGTTGCTTTCTTAGTTGATTTCACTAAATGTTTTACTTTGATGTAAGCTTTTTATTATTTTAAAAAAATGTATTTGAGTACAGATTCTTAAAATAAATCACATTACCACTGTTCCACTACTATACTGTTTGGCCAGTTTAAAATTGGTCATTTGATGAATTTCAGTGCATCTTGAGGTCTCGGGGCTGAATCTAGCCTGGGGTACCAAATATGCTAGAGCTGCACTAAACCAATTAATTCAATTCAGAAATTCAATTTTAAAATCGATGAAAACACCCGACCTTTAAAGAAGTCAATAAACAAGAGGTAATCCTCCAGGCGTGTACAGATGATTTTAATCAATACAGGTACTAGCCATGGCTTAGCTTAGGTTTGCCAATTTTCCTATAATGTATAAAAAAATGACCATGTTTAAAAAGTGAGTGCATATAATTTCATTCTGTATTTACTTTTTAAACACTAACTAGCACAACGACAACATATAAAAAACTTAAACTGAGTCATTTTAAAAGGTATGCAATTTAAAGCCATCAATAGGTTTTGACAGTATGTCAATTGGCAACAGTCCAGTAACATGATATAAAAAGAAGAATCCCATTCAATTTTAAAAGTGATATACAATTTCAAAATATGTTTATTCAAATTCAAAATTGGCAAAAAA
The DNA here is from genome assembly GCA_019802505.1 of Corydoras sp. C115. NCBI lineage: Eukaryota > Metazoa > Chordata > Actinopteri > Siluriformes > Callichthyidae > Corydoras > Corydoras sp. C115. Next base: position 11,830,581 of record JAFMOC010000007.1, read on the forward strand.
AAAATGTAGGGGTTTAATCATATTATTATCATGCACTGTTCATAAAAAAATCATATTCTCACCATCAGGGGCCATTCCAGCGCTGGGCTACATTACAACTTGTCTTTGAATTTTATTAAAAATAGGGAAAAAAAATAAAAAAATAAAAAAATAAAAAAAATAAATATATATATATATATATATATATATATATATATATATATATATATATATATATATATATATATATATATATATAATTTTATTTTATTAGTATTATTTTTTTTTTTTGTGTGTGTGTAGATTCTCAGAGGCTTTGGATTCTGGTGGAATGATGTTGGCAGAGACAAAATTACAGCAACACTGTTCTTATTGCTGTTATTGATTAATGCTCAATCATGATTTTAAACAAACCCCTGAATCAGAGAAGTCTGATTAATGAGCCAGTAAAAGTTATTGTCCTAATGTTGGCAGGTCCACACACGTATAAACTAAAAGTGCTGAGGGAACACAACAGCACGATTCTTACATGTGAATGACTCTGCTGTTGTAAAGTCAAGAAAACAGATTTCCAGTACTAAGCAACTTAAACCTGCATCTGGAAAGAGATTGACCCAGTAGAGGGGTGCAGATGCATCCCAGACCTTTACGGGTCAAATCATTTAATCTTTTCTGAGGTACTTCCTGTGTGATGGACACTCTCCCTGATCAAGTGAAATAGAAACTACCACTATCAAATGGCTGCTATGCTACAGGACATAACACCCTGACTACACACACACACACACACACACACACACACACACCTATTTACCCAATGTGTATCTGTTAAAAGTAGGCACCCTACAGTAACCTGATTCAGGACATATAATGAGAACAACACTGATGTGCTAAGTAGCATGTGTGGACGGATTTGCTGACAACTTTGTTTACTAACCCTGTCTGAGCAGTTATGAGTTATTTAATTGAAAGAGGGTTATGAGTCACAATACAAAAGTATATCTAGAATTGTGTAACAGTAAGTAAAAACTAGGTTTTGAAATAAGTTAAACAAAACAACAACAAAACAAAAAAGTGTAATTATATTTGAGTTTTTTTAATCTACATTACAAATGCACTGTATTTAAATAATGAGATTGTTTAGAAAAATGTACAAAAAAATCAACAAATAAATCATTGGAACTTATGTTTTACTTAAAGCATGTATGTCATGCGGTTCCAAGCACAGGAAACCAAAATCTTATCTAAAACTGGAGATCAATCAAGATCCGCCACATGGCAAGTTTGAGTTACATGTAATGGAAAAGGTCCTGCTCCGTGGTCAAAGGTGAGATTGAAAGAGTTTGAAAGGCAAAAAGCTTTATTCATTCTGTGGGTGCCTCAAACATTTAAAACCACATTACTTTTGTTCGGTGGGTACAGGTACAGGGGTTTGTTCTAACTCCATACAGAAATCAAATCTAGAACCCTCTTGCTCTAAGCTTTCATTTCCTCATATACAATTAAGGGTCACTTTATTAAATACACCTCCTTGTTTCTGCAATCACTGTTAATCTTATTAGCTTTACTTACTATGTAGATGCATTTTGCAACTTTATAACACAGTTATGCTCTAATCCTTCACCCGCTTACAAGATGCTGGTGGCGGAAGACTTTGGTTGCTGGATTACATAGTACACCACCATCACATCCTGACTATAAAAGAACAGCATTAAGGTAACTAACAAAGTATGCAGAGGGACATGTTATTTACAATCTATAGTTAAAGAACTACAGCTATATGGTAAGTGGAAATAATAAAATCAACAATGAGTATCAAAACAATGAATCGTGCCTAATAACATAATTTTCCTAATCAGTAACCAGCATCCGGGCGGCACGGTGGCTTAGTGGTTAGCACGTTCCCCTCTCAGCACTAGGGATTCCCGGTTTGAATCCCAATCTGGGTGGAGTTTCCATGTTCTCCCCATGTCTGTGTGGGTTTTCTTCGGGTTCTCCGGTTTCCTCCCACAGTCGAAAAACAAGGATCAAGTCAATTGAGTTCTCCAAATTGCCCCATATAGAGTGTGTCTGTCTGTGTGAGTGAGTGTGTGCCCAGCGATAGATTGGCGCCCTGTCCTGGGTGTATTTGGCCAGCGCCCGAAAAGTTCTCCACTGGATGGGCATGGGGAACCCCCCCACGACCCTAATATAGGATAAAGTGGAGTAGATGGAGTAACCAGCATCCACTCGCTCAGTATTTATAGTACAACATTCTTAGTGGAGTTCCACATACAATTTAATCTCAAATATCTCTGTAATCGAAAAAGTCTGTTTTCTGACAAACTGTACATTTCAGTAGCAGTCTGAAAAATACAAAATTCATACAATATGATCACACTAGAGGGCATCGTTAGCTTTTTTGAGACCGGTACAGGGTTTCAGGATGTTTACCTAAATCTTTCATTGAGCCTGGTAATAAGGTAAATAAAAAAGTTCACAGTGTAGGCATGTACAAACAGAAAGCCATGCACACAAGCAAAATTCAATGCCAGACATTTGAACCTCTACAGCAAAATACATTAAGCTTTTCATATTACAAGTAGTTGTTTTGAAAGATAAAAAACAATAAACAATACATTTCAGGTAAAAATCCTGTCATATTATATCCAAACAGTTTGGTAACAATAAAAAATATATACATAATAAAATAACAAAATTCCAAATTGCAAGGCAACAGATATATCAAACTGGCTAACAGTGCCGTTTGAGAATGTACAATGTATTAACTAATGAAATGGAATAATTTCTCATTAAATATTTACAACTTATATATATTCCAAAACAAGGATATGAAAAGCCAAGGCTGGACTTTCCACTCCCATGGAGATACAGTTTTTATAATTCTATACGGTATAAATTATGTAAATATAAATAATGTAAATAATAGAAGCTAACAAAATAATTTGTAATAATTACAGTTTTCAAGTGACCCTATGTTAGGGCGAGTAAGTGGATGCACCAGCTTAGTAGCTTACTATAGTATGGCAGCAGTCATGTAGTGTGCCGTTTCAGGTTGCATCATGGGACAAGGTGTTAACAGGATGTCTAAAAGAAAGATGTCATCGTTCTCACATGGTTCAGCACAGGCTTTGACCCTGATAAGGCCAACTTCCACATAAAACATGCATCAAGGCAAACCAGCTTTAATTCTCACATAAGTGAATAACCATTTACCTCTGAAACTTTATATTCTTGCTACTTAATTTGCTATGCTATGCTTGTTGTTTCTTTTTTGTTAAGCTGTTAAATAAAATTAGTTTTACATTTTTTAATATCCTGATGTATGGGGTGTATACACATAAATACATTAAATTCCTGGAATAATCAGCCAAGGAATGTAAAAACAGAGTTCATCAAATACAAAAGAGGATTAGATGACTTCCACTTACTGTGTTTATTTTATATGCTGTCATTTAAAGATAGAAGAAAGGAAATAAGTACTGTGGTTTATTATAAATGATTTACTGTTCAGTGACAAGATTGATTTAAATGGAGTGGACTTCTTTTATGTATTTAAAGGGTTATTGCAAATAACTTTTTATAGTAAGACTAATAACTTGCTTTACAAAAAACATTGTAAGTTTGTATTTATAGAAAAGTAATATGTATCTTTGTACAGTTATAAACTCCATTTCCGAAAGAAAATAGGGGCGCCTTCTTAAAATGCAATAATAATGGAAGGTAAAATAATATTGAAAATGTTATAGTTTCACTGTTCCGGAAGTTTCTACAATTAGCTCTTGTACTGGTAACCATGAGGTCATCAAAACTGAGTATAAAAGAAGTATTCAGCAAAGGCTTCGTCTTTGTAAGCAATAATGGGTCTTGGTTCACCACATTGTGCCGAACTTGATGAGATAAATATTAATCAGATCAAAAAATTCAGGTCTTTTACCAACTACAGTTTTTAATATCAAGAAAAGATTTGCAGAGCCAGGGGAAATTAACTTGCTTAAAGGCCAAGGGCAGGAACCATACTGAATGTGAGTGAGCCCCGAGCCCTCAGCAGTCCTTAGCAAGCCCCTGAAACAGTATTACACAAAAGAAAGCCCTATATAAATCTTGTGCGGAGACATCAGTAAGTTCTCCATGTTTTCTGGAATAGACTGAATTTTATGTGGACAGACTAGTCCATAGTTCAACTGGATTCAGGGAAACAACATTTCACAAACAAAATTTCCAAAGACAAAAAAAAACACATACTGCTTCTGATGAAAATTACAAAAACAATAGGATATGTGAAGGCTTTAGTACCCACAGCATAGGTGATCTACATTACATTAGGTCTTTTTGCAAACTTTTTTATCCACAGGAATTTACAAATATCCTTACTTGTTGTTTGGGGAAAGAGCATATGCTTTAGCACATCTGGAGCAATAAGGGTTAAGGGCCTTACTCAAAAGCTCACACCATTAACTTCAGTGGAACATCTATCCTTCAAAGTAAAAGCCTATGTTAATATATGTATACAAAGGTAATCATTACCATTAGCTTAAATTGGTATTTTGAAAAGACATATGTTGTCAAAACACCTGCTCCTAATAACTTTCAGCCAGGCATCATGAAGAAAAAAATAGCAGAGACCACAGACTGTTAAGAGAAAGTCTACATACAACGCAAAGAAAGGGCAAAAAAGATAATTGCAAAATATCATTTTAATTAAATTAAATATAAGGAAGTATTAAAAGAAATGTAATAAACTTGACCTTGTTCCAGTTTTTCTGAACGTGTTCACCCAGACTATATATATATATGTGTGTATATATATACTGTACACACACACACACACTGTGAAAGTGCACCGTTTGCAGATAAAACTGGTAAATAATTCACCACCTGATTTAATTAAAAAATGTCACCTGCTGGACACTGGCTGCCAATTTGCCTCTCTGCAGGAAGTATGTAACTGATTTTCAGCTTTAAATTATTACCTCAAACACATCTATGTACCTGCATACCGAAATACTCAATATGGAAATACATTTCAGACTTGTACAAAAACATTCCTGGTAAATGTCTGTTATATTGATTTGCAAAAAAATGAGATGTGGGGAAATGCATGGTGGCTTGGTGGTTAGCATGTTTGCCTCTCAGCGCTGGGGATCCAGGTTCGAATCGCAATCTGGGAAGAGTTTCCATGTTCTCCCTGTGTTTGCCTGGGTTTTCGCTGGGTTCTCTGGTTTTCTCCAACAATTCAAAAACATGAATTCAAGATAAATTGAATGCACTAAATTGCCCCATATATTGTGTGAGTAAGTGTGTGCCCAGCGATAAATGGGCGCCCTGTTCTGGGTGTATCTGCCCAGCGCCCGAAATGTTCTTCCTTGGATGGGCATTGGAAAACCCCACCCCCACGACCCTAGTAGAGGATTAAGTGGAAGCTAATGAATGAATGAATGTGGGGAATTTTTTTTTATTAATGTGCAATTTTGTTACTTTTAAGATGTGCCGTTAACCTGTCCAGGGTGTTTCTCCTGCGTTCCTGGGGTAGACTCCAGAACCCGGCAATATTTTCATAAATATTTCAGAAATGTAATAAAAGACAAAATGTAACCTTAAAAAAATCTTGCATTTAAACACAATATGTTTCCTACAGACAATGTATTGCCATTCATTATCTTGCACTGAATAAGGGTCGCAGGGGGTTTTCCATGCCCATCAAGGGGAGAATGTTTCAGGTGCTGGGCAGATATACCCAGGACAGGGTGCCAGTCTATCACACTGGTTTGAATACCTGATTCACTATAATTATCAGAAATAGGAAGTCTAAGATACAGTTTCAATAAAAATAAGCAGTTTCAGTTTGTTTGCCACCCTGGGTGAATCCTCTCAACACCTCTATACAAAAACAGGCATCCCCAGAACAAATATTGTGTCCTCTGCCTGACAGTCAGCACACAAAAGCATCATTCTGCACTTAATGTTATGAAATAATAAGAACAATAAAAATGAAACGCGCCCACACGACAACAGATGTGGATGAATGGAAATTAGAGCAAATGCTCAAAGCTATATTTATTGGACTACTTCTCTAGAACACCCGCAGCCCTAACACATACTATATGGTAAAAGATACTGAGCCTGAGATAGTCACCTAATAAACACAAACAGAAAACACAAAGACAGTAGCTTGACTTCAGCATATAGGTATACATAAACCAAGAACACAAACACATTCCAGACATGAGCCATGGCTGACTGGAGTCCTGGAGCTCCAAAGTCAACATTGCCAAAGCTGAGGATTTATATATTACAGATGTCACATGCAAATGAATAATAGTATACTCATTACGCCAAATTTAGAATTTTATTTCATGAAGGTACACCCCACACCAGCCCTGGAATGCTCTGGGCCAAAATTCACGTCACAAACGGCAAGCTCAACGACACAAACGACAAATGGCAAGGAGTAATGTAGCATTGTACTGTAATTCCACTACACTTGTTGGTAATCAGATTATTTGTCTATTCATTCATTCATTCATTATCTTCCACTTAATCCTCTACTAGGGCCACTCTGCCCATCCAGGGGAGAATGATTCAGAAGCTGGGCAGATACACACAGGACAGGGTGCCAATCTATCACTGGGCAAACCCTCACTCATACAGAAACACACACAAACACACTCTATATGGGGCAATATAGAGCATTCAATTTACATTGAATCCATGTTTCTGGACTGTGGGAGTAAACCAGAGAACCAGGAGGAAACCTATGTGGACACAGGGAGAACATGGAAACTCCACCCAGATTGAAATTTGAACCTGGAATCCCCAGCGCTGAGAGGCGAACGTGCTAACCACTAAGCCACTGTGCCGCCCATGACTACATAAATAATCAAATTACAATGTTGGTGTAACTCCCAAGTATACCAAGTAGCAAATCCCTAACCCCTCACTGCCTCAGGTGCTGTATCTCGGCTGACCCTGTGCCGTGTACCCAACTATCAAGTTTGGAACGTCAAAATTAATGCTTTTCTATATCTGCTAAAGCTTTACACTGAATGCAAACAAAACTGTTCAATACTGATGATTGGTCTAATAAGTTAAGCTCTGATTGAGGGCAATGACCAAACTACACTGTTGACTTCAAGTCAATGTCCATATGTGAGATATATTTGCTTAACATAAAACTAAATTCTAAGCAAAACAGAAGTTAATTTTTCTAGCAACAAACTACATCTAAGTTTTATTATTTGTAAAGTAACCATTACTTTTAAAAGATGTAATTATAAATGATAATGAATTACTATTTTTCAGTAATGTGCAAAAACTGCATGCCAAAGTACAATAAAAAAATATACAAAAACCCAGGAAAACAATAAAACTTTATGTATTGAAACAAAAAACACAAAGTGGTGATTCATTTTGTTTGTTTGTGGTTTAAAGAAACACAAAGATATAAAATGTAAAATTTTGCTTTTGAAGACTACATATGCTTTTCTGAACTCAGTGACTCAGTTCTGATTTTCTGTCCTAATGTGACTCAGACACATCAAATCCAATCTTTTCAAATGAGATTAGTGTCACTTTAATGTGGTTTTAAATCGGATGCGTATCTGAATCATCGCCATGTGAACTAAATGAGAAGAGTTTGAACTGAATTCATGTGACATTTGCCTTTTCTTGTTTTTTTTCACAAACCACAATATGCTGCACACACAAGCTACTTCTGCATCTATTTGGCCAGTTTGGACACCAGTATGACATGTTTTGTTGAGTAATGCAACTGCTTCATGACAAAACCTATTAATGTGTGCTGTTTTTGGGGTCAATTGCTTTCATTAATGTGTCATCAAACAAGCAAATCTAACTGAACAGAAAATCCTAATTGAACAATGAGAGCTGTAATGTGAACTTGACCTAAGGCCCTGTTTACACCTGGTTTTAACATGTTGCCTTGGTGATCGTTACACAAGTGGAAAGGTGTGAATGGAGGCAAAATGCATTGAGAATGAATTGAAATCCAGTCTAAATAGGGCCAACAGTGTCAAGCAAAAGTTTAAATCTGGGCAGAAAATACTGCTGTGCTGGTCAAGTGTACAGGATAACTCATATAATGTATTCTACACTCTGCAGCTCACTGTATGTGATTAGAAGGTGTCACTGTGGTTGTCCACTATGTTTCTTTTCAAACTGTCTACGGGATAAGTCTGGAGTAGAGCAGACGGTCATCATCTGTCTCACAGAGGAATGATTTAAGGGCAACTTAAGTAGAAACAGCTGTTTAACTGACAAAAAAGAGCCTCTGAGCCTCAAAACTAGTCACATAAGTTTTAAAAACATAAATAAAATTTTGTCTTTACAATACTGATATACAAAATGTATGTGCTTTAAATGTAATAAGACACGAGAGGGTATGCAATACTGTGAATAAATCACGTGAGAGGTATGTTATTAGGCACGACACAGAGTGTCATAGATTTTTGATTACAGACAGTAATACATCTGTTTTCTTTTTTGTCAGTCCACTGTTGCTTCTCTGTTCTCTATTGGTCAGGACCATCACAGAACAGGTAGAATTTGGGTTGTGTATAGTTTATTGTCAGTTCTGCAGTGACACTGATGCGGTGAGGGGGTTTTAGTGCAGCAGTGCTGCTGTAGTTTCATTTAAAAACCTCAGTGACACTGCTGGGATAGGAATAATGCACCAACCAAATAATACCTGCTCTGTGGTTCTACTATTGGGTCCTGACCATTAGAGCACAGAGTAAAATGGACTAATACAGTATTTACCATAGTCCACAAACAGAGAGAGTCTGTAAATGCAGAACTACAAAGTCCATCTTTACAGACAGTGGAACTGATATACAATGAACAATAAGTGAAGCAAGAAAGCAGTGTGTCCAAAATTTTGACTGGTATTGTACATACACAAACATAAGCAACAACATTTTTTTAATTATTTTTTAAATATTTAATAAAATCATAAAAAATCATGAGGTATAGTCCTAGACACAATAATAGGACATTCCGTAGAATTAACAAAATTATATAATTGTTAAACTGTGTTTCTGCAAGGTATAGCACACATGATCTGGGGACATAAATACAATACGGCATTACTGACATATGGCACAGCTTCAACCAACCTCGTTGGAATTATTAATGACCTAGCACATAAACAAAAACAAATATATCAGCACAAATCAGCCCACTGACACTCTTCATGCTTCAGCCCATATATCATAAGAATGAATTGCAATTACAGTTCAGTGATTATCATTAAGCCCACAGCAAGGCCGTCATAAGTATGTGACTTGGTTGCTGTCTAGTCTACTGAATGAGATGACTGCAAATGCCTGTAACAATCACAGATCTGCAATATCCTCAATTCACTGAAAACTGTAATGATATAAACATCCACACGCTCGTTTCATTACTGTGGCAGACAACTATTTAAAATCATCTGGCTCATCGTGACAGATGAAAAATAGGCTAGGCGCAAAATGTCCCAACATAGTGCTTATCGTAGACGCATGCTGACAGCAGATATTGAAGAGAAAACTGACAGGCTGACGTGTCAGAAAATGATGTGTCAAATGGAGGTGAGCTTCATGAGAGCACACTGGGGTCTTCCAGCTGATAGAATAAGGCACCTTGTCAACAGATTGCGACACAGCTCTATGTCTCTGACCTTGAGTGATGCCCGTGATGGAGAAGCCTAGTGGATAATATAATGGGGCATCACTGTGGCCTGTCAAGCATGTGGGCAAAGGAGCAATGTTATTGGTTCATTTTAAAGGGAGGAGGATGCACTGTGTGTGACCAGAATTTAGACTGGCTCCCTGTGGTGCTGCCTCACAGGCCACTGTCTGCATAGCAAGGACATTGCAACACTCATGTCTCTTGTATAGAAATATATTTGAAAGAGATTAAATTATAATTTATGTGTGATTAAATTATAAATTATCTTAAAATTAGCGCTTAATTTGTGATTCATCCTGTCTGAAAAACATATAAATAAGTAAGAAGGAAAACCAGATTACATTGGGTCTTAAGGCTGTTTGCTTTTTGTGGTTGTGAATTGAACGTTTGTCCCTTATTCCATTTTCCTTTCATTGTTGCAATTCATAGCAGAAAGGACATTACAAAAAGTCAAATGACAGTGAATCAATAAAAGAGAGAGAGAACAAGCGAGAGATAGAGAAAACCAGAGCGAGAGAGAGAGAGAGAGAGAGAGAGAGAGAGAGAATGTGTTTACCTACATCCACTTCTAAGCATTTGGAAATGCTTAGAAGTGTAAATAAAAATGTCTTGCTTATAATAACAGGTTTAACAGCTATCGCTATACCGTAATAATCAGTTAATACTTATAATATTAACAAATAATATTATTAAAATAATAATAATTTTGTAAGTGTATGCTTTCCTTCTCGAATTTATGAAAACCCCACAAGGCCTTTCAAAAATGTGTGTGACCTTGACATTTAACCACAAAATCAAAGCAGTTTATCCTTAAATCTAAGAACGGACTTTACATACAATAAATCTTAATGTATCTTTAAGATTAAGCTAGATATCAGTATGTAATTCATATATGCGTGGCAAAATGTATAACTTATAAATTTATGCATGATAAAATTTCATTTATGAACCATTTTCTTCCGTTTTTGTTGGAAATTTTGTTAAGTAAATTCTAGAACTTAATTAGTTGGAACAAAACCAATAAAACATAACAAACAAAAGATAGACGATCATATTAACACCTTACAGCTATACTTGAATGAATGTCTATACTAGCTGCATATTTACCAACTCTGTGAATTAAAATGTGTGTCTATGTGTGTATGTGTTACTATAGTTGTACTGAGTTGCAGCAGTGCTTGTGGTGTGCGTCACTATATGGACTGTCATTACTGATTATAGCAGTCTGATTCATGCCAGAATCAAAATGGTACTCACAGGCATACACACCCGTATATACATACACCTCAGAGACATCAATACTTAAATAAGTCAAGATTTTGTTATGATTGGATTTATATATCGATTTTTATATTACGAATTGGATTTGGCAAGTGCAACATTGTCCATGACGCCAAACTTTTACATTTTCAAGACTAATCTGTTACATTTAATCCTACGGGATCCAATATGTCATTGTTTATTTTGTTATTTGCAAGACTCAGTATCATAATATTATTGAATATATTTTTTCACTTGAATGATAGATTTATTGTCGATATTAATGCCATTAATGTCTCAGAAACAAATGTAAGGCAGAAGTGTTTAAACAGTTAAGCATTGCAACCATCCACAACCATTACTTTGGAATAATGAGATTAGAGTGACTAAAGAAATTTTTTTGTGATCGCCAAACTTCTGGTAAAACTTGCAAGGAAGCCTCTGTTGATAAACCCATAAAATAGGAAACTACATCTTACCATATGCAACTGATCTGTAGCAAAACCAGCAGATGTCCTTCAAATTGTTGGCAGCACTGATAACCAGTTAATTTAGTAATGACAAACATTTCCCATAAGCATAAAATGAGTTTTATTAATAAACTTTATTTTACAAATGAATTAACATATATTTAATGAGTAACAGATATAAGTGGATTTTTAAGTAATTTAATGAAATGTTTTATTAAGAGTAATTCAGAACAGGTAATGATAGAACAGAAAAATAGGCCAAATTAAAATGAAAGAATAACTTTTAAAATTGGAAATTTTGTAAAAGCATAAATTGAAATGCTGAACTGTTTAATAATCAGAATGCATTTTGTATTGTCATTAAAATATATAATCAGTTACTATAGAGGTTTAATAATGTTCAGTAAAAGACACTTCCACAGAATTGTCCACAGATGTCCACAGAAATAAATCTATCCATGTTGTGTGAGTACAATTGGATGTGCCAGTATAAAATAAATAAATAAGACGTACATTAAAGACAACCTAATGCCTAAAGTGCATTGAATAATTGCTCTAAACTAAAAGATGTACTTTTTGAAAACCCAGGGGGTCTGTAATGTTTCATGGTGATAATCCTTAAATATGGCATTAGTAGGGAAACAAGCCAGGCTGCAGCTGAAAGTCCATGAGTAGCTGTTTCTCCTCTTCTGACCTTTTAGAAAATCGGATGAAGGGCATCATGTGCCTAATGTGCTTAAGGCTATGGTTGGGTGCTAATGGAGACAGAAGTGATGAGGCGTTTAATAAATCCAGATGAACTAAAGTAATAAACCTGGCAAACCTTTAAATGTGGCAGCCAATAACAAGAATGCTACAAAAACAAATTAAGCTTCCTGATAGAGACACCTTCAGATTAAATCAGTCTATAATAATAGTCAGCATGTGTGTTTTAACAGAGGGTTTGGACCATCACATGCTTACCGTTTCATTTTTTCATTAATTTTATAAATCGTAAATTTAAAACAATTAAATGCAGCCAGTTTTTTTTCCTCATGTATTTTATTCGTTTTTATTAAAATATAAAACAAGAGCTACAGTTTTAAAACAAGAATTATTAGATTATTAAACTAAACTATTAAAATTTTAATATACAAACGCCACTAAACAAAAAATAAGCCTAAGCTTTAACAATGTGATTTGTTATTGTTTAGCAGCTGTAAATAAACTGATTACCTACAAAGTGCATGCAGCATTTACACGATCTTAGCCATAGAGAGGTACTAAACTGTTTTGCTAAAATTATTAAAATTATTATATCTGAACATTGTTACAACAAGATATATTTTGGCTACATTTACATTACAGCTCTAATTGTCCAGTTCCAATTCTGCCTTAATTGGATTTATCTTTATGGAAAGTTCTAATCCATACTTTATAATTCCTCCGAAATATTATGCATGAGCACAGTGATTTATTTTGTTATAACGTTGTTGCATCACTCAATACAAAATGCTTAATATACATGGACAAACCAATGAAACACACACACACATGCAGTTTAAACTTTGCAAACCATCAGTCCAACATAATCATCATCCAACATTTTAGTTTAGGTAATCACACAAGCATAGGAAAACGTTTAACTCATTTAAGTCGCATCATCAAAAGCTGAAATTTAACCAAATTTAGGATCACATGTTTAGAATCTGGCATGTTCACACAGTCAGAAAAAAAAACTCTGATCGTAGGCACAGCACCGTAATGTAAATGTACCCTAGACTAGAGTATTTTTTTTTCCAAATAAAAAGGCAGTATAGAAAAGTTAATTTGCATCAAACCTCACCAGGACAAAGCCTACAAACACAAAGTCTAAGTATAATTTCACCACCTGCAGTAAACAGGACACGTAAGTTACAACAATGTTAACAACTTTCAAGTGTCAAAGCTTTGAGCTGTAGTGTCAATTTGAAAAAGCACTGGGCTAATTACTAATTGATTTCCTTTCTTAAAGAACTGCTTTGATCCAGCTTTCTCTTAAGTTGTTAGCCTTCCTAAATCCCATCATGCATTACCTCACTGCATGGTTCTGCAGTTTTCACTCAGCACTGACCAGATGACATTCTGCTCATGGACCATGATTCTAAAAACCTTTAAAATGTCAAGATTCCAAAGCCATATCTTTTAGTTCTTATTTAATCTCTAAAATTTTGGCAGACACTCTAAGCATTAACAGGTTGCCCTTTTCATTTTTCTAAATGGAATGTAGTGTTTATTTTTAGCCCATAATTTTGTTTAAAGCTCCATGACTTCAAAGTGACTGCAATACTGATTCAGCACTATCTTTCAATGCAGTCACAACAGTGGGGAGGCTGGAGCATAAGCCAAATAAGCTGTATTTGTCGCATCATGCTGATGACACCCAGAGCCAAGTGTGCAAGGAGCTTTATATATCCAAACAGATCAAAACAAACATTTAACATACAGAATAGTGTGCAGTAAGGGCATCAAATGCAGCTGGACTGCCAAATGCATTAAATTTATAAATATATGAACAACTGAAAAAAATTCCCAAATACAACAGAAATCATTCTTAAATAAGCAGTTGCAATATTACAGTGACAAAGCCAAACCAAATTTATTTCATTCTCTTTCTAAAACTAATACCAATTTTATTTTTAACATAAATACAATGTCAAATACTGAAACATTAATTCCATTGTTGTTTTTTTAAATATGTCACTATATATTTGGTAAAAAAAAATAAAAATATAACCTAATATATGCCAATGTGATTATTTAATAATACTGGTTAATACTGGTTAGCTTATTATGTCACTAGATAACATCAGCTTCAATAAACCAGAGACAAAACACTGCCTCTAATTAAGTCAGTATTTTCAAAAATAGAGATTTATTCCTTCTGGCATTAATCACATTAAATCTCATTTTTACTCCAGATTGAGGTCTATAAAATTAAAGAGCCATCTTCATAACGAGGTTGTTTCGAGACGGCTGAAGTTTGCAACAGTGCTTTATTATTTATGCTCCAGGAAAGGTATCTGTAATTATCTTGTCACTTCTGGCAGCCATGCACAGCCTCATATAGGTATTCTGCATTTGAATACCAAGATTTATAATAATCTAATTTTGATTTATCCATTTAATAGATTTATTCTATTCAAACAGCCGTTTACTTTTTTTCCCCTACATGTCAAGTCTTATTTTTATAATAATTAGATACCCTTGGACAATTGCAAGCTTATCTAAAACCACACAGATGCAGAAGTTAAAGAATATCTGGTTTGGATTCACATGTCACAAAACAAGCATGTCACCAAAAACACTGGCAACCATCGTAGAACAGAAGGGACATTGTTTTGAAGAGACAAACTGGCTGACTGAGGGTAACTGAAAAATATGTGTATAAAATGTATTTTAAACATGATGACAACTGCAGAATAAATGTACATAAAGTATTACAATGTTAGCTCTTATGTTTAAAACTATGAAATATGGCAGTTACTACATGCCATTACGGAACCAACATTTGCAATTTTTTATTTTGCTATTTTAATTAAAAATTTTTGACGAAACATATACTTAGTTAATACTAGGGGTTTGATCTATTAAAGTGTTTAAATTTTTTCTTTTTAATTGTACTCCTTTTTTACTTATACAACATGTTATTTTACTTTACTTTTTTAGTTTATTGTATTTTACTTACAATTTGTATATAGGGCGGCACGGTGGCTTAGTGGTTAGCTCTGTAGTGGTTAGTGGTTTGCTCTCCGGTTAAAATTGCCCCCACATGGTGTGTGTGAGTAAGTGCGCAGCAATGTATTGGCACCCTGACTTGGGTGAATCAACAATTTATTGTCAAGTTATATATAATATTTTCTCAAATGCATGAACCATCTTGCTGGCACATTAAACCTTCCCCCCCACACAATCTAGTTGGATCTACCCTGTCTGTGGAAGAGAGCTGACACAGTTAAGTAAATACAAATGTAATGTAATTGTAATGTAATCAATTTAATAAAAAGCTATCAAGATAGCAACAGAACAACTAACAGACATTTGGTCTATGTTCCAGCTAACGGCTCAGCTCCATGCTGGTTTGTGAAATATACAAATTAAGTAAAATCAACAAATCATATTAACAAATCTCAGTCATGACCTTATATGTTATAAATATTAATGATACAATTTGTAGTCTACTGTGTTTTGTGTGTGGCTTTTATTGGTCTGACATACTCCAGAGTCAAGACCCCTAATTTTGGCTTTTAAAATAACTCCAAAACTGCTCCTTTACTTCTTAGGTTTCTAACTAAGAGTGTGTGACAAAGAGTTTAACAAAGAGTAAATGTAAACAGGTTTCTGGGTTGCAAAACAATATTTATGCCTAAGTAACCATTAAGAGCTCAATGCAAGAAGAACAAAGGCAGGGTAAAGGTAATGTCAAAATAATTACATAAACCGAGACACAGCTGCAAGAACTGTATGTTAAATGGCTGAAAAAATATAATTACAAACCTCCCACATTCAACTAAAAGAGCCAACACTGATCTCAAATTAATATATTAATATATTAATGCACAGCTGTTATATCTAATAAAGCAAGGCTTCTGATACAGATGATACTTTTATTCCAGTCCAGATTATAATGGCTGCTAATAAACTAGTACTGTTTTTAGTAAAGAAAATATCAAAAACATAAAGCTATGTATTATTGTTATGTATATAAATAATAACTGATGAATGAATGCCACAGCCACCAGTCAAAAGCTTGCTCTTGATTCTACATTGGTTAGTGTCAACTCTGTCTTCTTTCTCTCTTTTCGAAGTTGACATTATCATTACTTGCAGGTTTTGAAAAAAAGCAAGTTTCTTGAAGTATTCAGTGCCATAATATATAGAATTAGGGCAAAAATTTAATAGAAACAAACATTTTACAGGATTCTCCAGTTTGCAGCATTTCATTATGACATTAGCCAGTTATCATTGGTTTATATCTAAATTCTCTCTTGCATTTGGATTATTATATCCTGGTGGCTTCTGATTCTTATTGAGAAGGTAAAAAGTGTTCAAGAATATTTTAAACTATTTAAATAAGATAAAGCATTTAAATTGAATCACAATTTGCTTTGAATAAATTCATACGCATTGTGACATGAATGAATTGTAATTAAAATTGTAAAATAAAATACTTATTCTGTTAATTTTACGAATTAATGGAAGTTTAGAAACAGATTGCATGGCTTGAATTCTGAACATTCATCCAACAATAGGCCCATCTGATTTGAGATCATCAGATAAGAGCCAGGCCTGAGGCTGCTGTTCCTGTTGGATGTTATTCTCATCACAGCCACCCCCACACATGCACAGAGTTAAATCACATTTGCAGGCCAGGCCAGCTGCTCAGTAATCCTTTGTAATAAAACTGAAGTCTCCTTTAGGTAGGTAAAACATTTAGTGTACATTGACTAAGGCACTGTCAGGACATCTTGATGCACCTGGTCCATAATCTATAAACATTCCCCATACATAAAACTGTGCTGATACCTGCATGTCAGTTATTACTGGGACACATACAACAGTAAAGCAGTAAATGTGCTGCTTTAACTGGAGTTATATAAACATTGATGTATGAACTGTTGTATGATAAGGGAATCGTCTGTACGTCATCTAAAGAAAGATAAATAGTGGCAAAAAAGGCTAAAATCTTTAGACATATAATTTAGCATTGCCTGGGGTTAATAGTGTTTAGAAACCATGCTAAATGACGATAGGCATATTTAGATAGATCTCACAATTAAATTACCTCCCTCAGGAAACACTTGATCTTTTAAAGTCCACAAAGTCATTGAGGAAGCCAAATGAAGAATGGTGGGGGGTGTACAGACTAAGCTCCTGGCTGTAGTTTTCAGTCTTTACTTGCCACAATGTCACCCTGGAAGCACAGCTTATTGCCTTTATCTACTAACACAGAACTTAAAAAGAACATGCTATTCTCAGCTTTCTTTTTTTATTTTTGCTTATAGCCAGAAAATGTAGGGCTTGAAGAGTGTTCAACTTCATCGAGGTGCTAAACAGCCAGCCACTCCTGCACATTGCATGACGGAGCAAAGGTAAACTGCTGTTTCTATGGTTACCAGGCAGGCTCAGCGTACATGGATGCTCACTAGAATATTAAGCTGTAGAAAACCCTCATAGAGGGCATGAATTCATCCACCCACCCACACATTTATACAAGCATACACAAGGCCACAGATTACCTATAGACAGTTGCATAAACTATGCAAACACAAACACCCACACATATCCACTTATAATAGTACACTTGGTGAATGTAAAACCACTAGTGATGTGTACATCAAGCACAGAGTAAGCGGTATTTGTAAACTACACAGATGATAGGACGATGCTGGCTGAATAGCAAAATTTTGCCCTCACACTCTGGAATCTCACAAACAACAGTCTCAATGTAATCCCACACAAAGTTAAAGATAAAATGACAGGATTGTAGCTAGCATAAAAAACAGTAAGAAAGTAATGAAAACATTAGGTTTATCAGTCAAGAGCATATAATTCAAACTAACCTCAGTTCGTAGTCTCATATGCTTCCCATGTTTAGACAGTTTCACGGTGATAACTGTGTATATAAATGTTACCAAGAACTTTTTACAAATTTTTTTAAATCTTCTGTATGTAATGCTTTTTTAAAGTCCCATGGTCACTGAGCAATACTGAAAGGGACAGACTGCCAGAGCAAGATTGGGAGGAGATTTATGAGTGTTATAAAGTATACCAGCTGGACACTGTACAGGTGCGTAATGCAAACAGCACTGCTACGCATTCAGCACATTTCACTCACTCACACAATCAAACCAAATCAGCTTTAAGGAGAGATGACCAAGCCCATAAAAAGTTATCACTTCCTAGATTTGTTTATTCATTTGTCAAATGAGTATTTTGATGTATACGCAGCATTAACTGTTATTTTCAGACAGGAACGGTTCCAAGCAACACAGTGAAGGCGGCAATACACTATCTACAATATTTCCACCAGCATGTCTTTAGAATTTGGGAGGAAACCAGTCTCTGGGGGAATTCCACTCAAGTAAGGAAATGGAATGCAGACTTTCCACAAAACATTAAGGAAGTCTAACATAAAAGACAACATGGACTTTTTCTGCAAAATAAATCACATGAAGAGAACCTAGTAGGCCTAATAGGCTGTGCAATATTGTGAATAAATCACAGAAAAGAGGTGTTGTTAGGCACAACACGTGAATAAAATAGTTTTTAAACTGTTTAAAACTTTTTTTTTTAAATGAGGTTCATAACAATTCCTAAATATGTTTATTTAAAGTAGGGCTCCAACAACGGATTGATAAAAATCGATTATGCAAGGTGTCGATAACGAATTTTCATGTCGTAACCGCTTACGTCACCTGCAGCGCTTCAACAACGCTGGAAAAAAATAGCGTATTGAACAGAATGAGGCGTATTCTGCAAAACAAGTTGATAAATCGCACAAATGAGACACAGCCAACACAGAAAAAGCTTCTGCTTAAATCAAAACTGCGGGAGGTTGCTGTTTATATTCATCTGTTTTCATTAATAATGCATGTTTTTAAAATATAATGTTTTACTACAAACGCATGTTTCATGCATTGATACGAATATGAAGCAGTCAGAGGTGTGCATTATTGTCAATAACGTCACAGCTGGCCAATCATATTTAAGGACCGAAACTACCCGTTTTACAAGAGTGAATGTGCACTGCTACACTGCACTAAAGAGGTGAGCTGCATTAATCTGCACTAGATGGGTGTCAACTGTTCAACATCATATTCATCCGTGCATATTAAATTCCACAGATGCCTCAGCAGGCACAGACACACTGACATTTTAAAGCACAGAAAATTCTAGATTTCTTTTGTAGTTTGTCAAAGGTCATAAAGATAAAGTAGCCATAATTTATCTTGGCAACCCTAAGTAAATGATCTTCATTTTGTGCTAAATTACCTCAATAAGTCATTGTTAATTGACCTGTTCAGTGGTGCTGGTGCAAAAGCAGAGATTACAAAAAACAGTCATTCATCTCCACATTCAGGTGCACCACTAAAGAGCATCACAGAGCCACACAAAATGAAAGTGCACTTGTATATAACTTAATACAATTCCTGTATAAATACAAATAATCGTTTGACTCAGTAACTTCAAATAACACCTTTGTTGTTAAACTGACATTACTTCAAACTCAACACTTAATGCACAATTATATTCTTTTATGGAAAAAAGTTAATTGTGGACACCCAAATGCAAACTTATAAATAACAATCTTTGGCAGGAATTACATCTTGTAAATGCTATTTTAATTTAGTCTTTTGTAATTTCATCCCATTCTTCTTTGCAAAAGGCCTGCAGTATTGAGATATCCTTTGATGTTGCACAGTTTATTTTGTATATTTATTGTGTATTCACAATTTATCAATGATGTTTAGGTCTGGGGTTTTTAAGCCTTTTATTACTATTATTATTATTATTATTATTATTATTATATTCTGTCATATATTTACAATACATTTAAATTTAGTCATTTACTAAATTTGACAAAACACAACACAAAACCTAGCACAATAGATCCACCAACATGCTTTATATTAATCATTAAATGAATATTTTTTTTTTTTTTACCTTTGCTGATAGTGACCAAAAAGCCAGTGTTGCAAAACCTTAAGTGACTTGTCTAGATTCAGGTAAATGTTGAGCTCTTAAGTGAGATTTTCTACCAACAACACTTTAATGACATTTTTTCTTTATGCTTTCGATGCTAAACAGTGGAATTTTTGACTCGCTTCTTCCATGTTTGTGGCAGTTTATGGGTGTTTTACCTTTCCTATTATTACAAAAAAATTTGGACTAATTGTCCAGAGTTTATCTTGACTATCAAAGTTTCCACATATTTTTTAAATCATTCTGAAGCACAGAAACATCAAACCTCGTTGTGTGTTTTTCTGTGTTGTACAAAATATCAATTTTCTCAAATGTTCAAATAATTGTTTAGAGAATCCTATGGTTGCTAAATGTAAGCACAAAATTTAAAGAGCTTTAAATTGTATTTGACTGACAGTTCTTCATTGACATACCTCAGGAATTATACACAAATCCAGACAAAATAACCCATTATAAATCTTAATGAAAGTTCATTGTTTAAGGCTTTACTCACCAGTACTCTGCCTGTGAGAGTCTGTGCTGAAATCATGACACCTGCCCAGTCTTTCACAGAGGTCATCCAGCCCACTTCACTAGCTGGCGCATCATCCTTTTCGTCCTGGTTCTTCACTGGGCCATCAACCTGACCGGTATTTACTTTCTGGGCCTCCTGCCAAAGATACACAGAAAAAAACAACTGTCACAATTTGATCCTAAAGACATTACTATCCTGAAGTGCAAGATTGAATTATATGACATAGTTATTCTTGAGTTGACTTGGTTAAGTCATTTCATGAATTTTCATAGAAAATTTTAAAGACTGTTTTTTTTTTGTCAGAAATAGATTTTCTAGGGTTATGTACATAAGCACTGATGTATTCACATAAAACTTTTTTTTTGGAAATAGAATGGTCAACAGGAACTATAGAATTTTTATACACCAAATTCATGACAATATATTATCACTTAGTAGAACTATATATTATTAAGCCATATCGTTACTACGCTAAATGGTACTTTGACGTGGTGCTGTGGTGCTGGGGGAGGAAAGGTAAAGCCGACGGCGTTGACACTGATGCTTGTGTGAAGCCTTTACAGTATAAGCTGTAACATCTCAAGTCGTGGGTGGAGAGTTTTCATTGACTGATGGGAGTGGGTTATTTGGCGATACCAGGTGCCGGCAGCTGTATGTTTAAAATGTGTTTAAAATATGGTCTGTTAATAAAGCCCATTTGTATTGGGCAGTAGACCTGTCTCTGATCTTTATTTGTACCCACCCATCATTACAGGTACTTTTTTACCAAAAAATATTTGACTGCAAAGCCACAGTTTCACACTAGTCATTAAAGGCTAGTCATTAAAATCTTGACTTTGATAATTTTATTCTAATGGTGAATATTGTACTAAATGATTTGATAGTGAGCTTTTAAATGTGGGCATAAAAGTTGGTGAAATTGCTTTTAGAATTGATCACATCATTATAAAAACTACAAAAACTGAAAAAGTATGATTACTAAAAGCCAAAACTTTTATAGTCCATGCTCGACTGTGCGGTGAAAATGTGATTTAAGGTGAAGCTCAAGACTGTCTCCTGTTGGCTAATGATATTTTATTAAAGAAGACTGGCAGGGGAAATTTATAGCAGCATGTGAGACATCTCTCGCATATTGGCAATGCTATCCATTTCTGAATAGTATTACACAATGTGACAGCCTCTCTGTACATGACACAATCACACAAATTAGTTGGTTTACACAATGTCCTAGGCTAGTTTCATACCAGATGCAGTGCATGTGGCTGAAGGCTGTTACCGCTTTTTTGCATTTCGCTACCATGCAAACAAGTTAGACGCTACACACTGTCTTTATAAGATCTCTGAAATGAGGTTAGATTTATGTTGCAATAGCAAGTCATCTGTGAAACTGCACATTCACTCATTTCCACTGACATGAAACTGTAGTGTGACTACTGATCTGACACTGCCTTTTTACAAGTCTTTCATTGTAGTCAGTAGCTCAGTGACTGTCAGTGTAGTTAGTAGCTCTTGGAATATTCTTACTTTTATAATTAAAAAAAATTGGATGTCAATCAAATCATTCATATATATATATATATATATATATATATAGTGGGCGGCACAGTGGCTGAGTGGTTAGTGGCCTCTCAGCACTAGGGATTCCCAGTTCGAATCCCCATCTGGGTGGATTTTCCATGAACTCCCCGTGTCCACGTGGGTTTCCTCCGGGTTCTCCGGTTTCCTCCCAAAGTCCAAAAACATAGATCAAGTCAATTGAGTTCTCCAAATTGCCCCATATAGTGTGTATGTGTCTGTGTGAGTGAGTGAGTGAGTGAGTGTGTGCAATAGATTGGCGCCCTGTCCTGGGTGTATCTGCCCAGCGCCCAAAACATTCTCCCCTGGATGGGCATGGGGAACCCCCCCGCGATATATATATATATATATATAGATAGATAGATATAGATATAGATATATCATTAACTGTCATGCCAATAAACCTTTCTATGAGTACACACACTGTGTGTTTGTGTGTGTGTGTGTGTGTGCGTGTGTAAGAAAATGGCTCAGGGGTAACTAAAAGTACATCCAGATACAGTAAGGCAGAACTGGAATCTTATAAGGCTTTACACAGCACACCTGGTTTGGTGTAGGCTGAAAAATGCACAGCAATGATTCACAGGCTTACATCAACAGACCCACACAAATTCTTAGGGCTAGATGAATTTGTACACATGATGTACATAACATACCAGCGGTATATAAAGATATGTACATAACATATCCACATAAAACAGATGAAAACAGACAAGTTGAATTTTTTTTTTCATTTTGAATCAATAGGTAAATGGTAATAAACCGCTATAAACCGCATTAATTATTGAATAAATGTACATTTTTCCCCATAAAGGGCTGTTCAAATGCAAATATTGAACGAATGTGGTTTATTATTTCTATTATTATTATTATTATTATTATTATTATTATTATTATTATTATACACTTGTATTTAAGCTTCCCTCAGTCATGTCAATACTCATGGCATATCAAAAATAGTAATAAATATAACAACAAAAATGAGACTATGAACAACACAAAGCTCTGAAAATAGTGCCATGGGTACTCATGAACCATTCTGTCATTATTAAATCCCAAAGTGGATTTTGAAACCAAAGTACCAAGCATTGCGTCAAGCAGAGGGTGCATTAATTAGAATCTCAGGAGGGGGCTTACACATCTTACCAACATGGTTGGGTTTGTGATGGAAAGTTACAGCTACTTCCACTGAGCACACTGAGAGAACCTCGAGAGAAAAATCACACACTTAATTATAAACGAAGGAAAACAACAAAAGTATCCAGGTTACAGTTTGCGAATAAAGCAAAAAAAAAAAAAGGTACCATTTATATGATCCCAATCAGTCTGATTTTAGGTGTGGTCACTCCACTGAGACAGCATTGCTTCCTGTGGTTGACTCACTTAAATCAGTAAATACAGTAAATCATCGGATTCTACTGTCCACTCTATTTGAACTAGACTCTATTTGGTTTCGATCCTACAGTATCTAACAGGAATGACCAAAGTGTCATACAATGGGGATATTTCTAACTCTCACCAAGTACTCACTGGCGTTCCTCAGGGCTCTGTACTTGGTGCACTCCTCTTTTCACTATACATGACATCACTTGGCACAGTCATTCAGGCACATGGTTTCTCTTACCACTGCTATGCTGATGACACTCAGCTTCATTTGTCTTTCGCCCCTGATGACACCACGATCTCAAATAGGATATCTGCCTGCCTCACTGACATATCTGTTTGGATGAAGGCCCATCCATCCATCCATCCATCCATCCATCCATCTATTATCTTCTGCTTTATCCTCTACTAGGGTCGCAGTGGGGTTCCCCATGCCCATTCAGGGGAGAACATTTCGGGCGCTGGACAGATACACCCAGGACAGGGCGCCAATCTATCGCTGGGCACACACTCACTCACACAGACACACTCTATATGGGGTAATTTGGAGAAATCAACTGGACTGAGGGAGGAAACAAGAGAACCCGGAGGAAATCCATGCGAACACGGGGAGAACATGGAAACTCCACCCAGATTGGGATTTGAAACGGGACTCCCTAGCGCTGAGAGACGAACGTGCTAACCACTAAGCCCTGGATGAAGGCCCGTCATCTAAAATTAAATTTATCAAAAACAGAGCTTCTCATAATCCCAGCTAAACCCTCAATCAATCACGACCTGACCTTCTAAATTGACGGCATCACAATCTCTCCAAACGATTCGGTCCGTAAACTTGGTTTCACAATAGACTCCAACCTTAAACTCTCTGTTCAAGGTTGAACAAGTTCTGATCATGTTATCAAAACTGCAGGTTCCTGCAGATTCCTTCTTTACAACATGAGGAAGATCAGACCTTTCTTGACTGAACATGCAACCCAGCTGTTAGTTCAAGCCCTCATCCTATCCCGGCTTGATTATTGTAATGCATTGCTTGCTGGTTTCCCAGCTTCCACAATCAGACCTCTACAACTAATTCCGAACTCTGCAGCCTGACTTGTATTCAACCAGCCCAAGCAAACTCATGTCACTCCACTACTCATTTCTCTCCATTGGTTCCTGGTAGCAGTTTGCATTCAGTACAAGTCACCGACTCTGACCTATAGGAACATTTCTGAATCTGCCCCCTCTTACCTTCAATCTATCTTTTCAAAATACACTCTGACTCGTTCACTTTGCTTTAGTGATGATTGTCGCCTGGTGATTCCAAACCACCGAGGTGCTAATTCTTGCTAACACTGCAAAATGGTGGAACGATCTTCCCAACTCTGTCCGCAAGGCGGAGTTACTCGGCATCTTTAAGAAACAGGATACAGCGGTGCAGGATAGGAAAATTATCAGGTTTAATAATTCTACAGTGTATCTGGTTTTCTCCATAACTACTGAATTGTGTTGTTCTTATTTGTAAGTCGCTTTGGATAAAAGCATCTGCTAAATGACTAAATGTAAATATGTAAATGTATAACATAATTGCACTAAAGTGACTTTATAAATACATGTAATCTAACATAAAATGCAAATAGGCTTTGTCTTGTAAAATGTAAAACATTTTGAAAATTATTTGGAGTTGAAGTAGAAATTCTAGTGATTGTGAAAAAAAAAAATCTAGCTTTTCTATTAACTTTATGACACTTAAATGATCGTTCAGCTGCTTCCTGCATGTGACAAGGGTATTATGTTTTTGAAGAGCATTGGTGTCATGTTACAGAGACACTTCTGTCCTGACCTTCATGCACTATATGGACAAATTTATTGGGACGCATACAATTTTTGGCAGCTATAACAGCTTCCACTCTTTTGGGAAGGAAGTATGCCTGTGGGAATTTCTGTTCATTCTACTAAAGGAGTTTTATGAAGTCAAAGATTTTGGGCCTAACTTACAATGTTTTTTGTACTTCATCCCAAAGTTTACAATCAGGGCTCTGTGTGAGCAAGTCAAGTTCTTTTATACCAAAATCATTCAACCATGCCTATATGGGTTATAAAATGGCCTTCCCTAAACTTTTCAGGTTAAAAGCCTACAGTTTTTAAAAATACATAGATGGGTTTTTGACACTACTGATCTTAAATAATTGTCCATTCTGTGTATTGTATTTTATATTAAATGGTTTGTATGAAAAACAAAACAAATATGTATGCAATATAACTAAAGTTATATAACTAAGTTTTATGTACTGTGAAAAAACTAAGTATTAAAGCGTATTGAAGCACATTTAAGTACAAGCTACTCCTGTTTTTCTTGGGGTTTTTTTACCCACTGATGCTTCTAATTGTAGTTTTAAAATAAATTACAAAACCTATTAATTAAACTCTTAATTAAAATGAAATAAACTTCAAATCAGCTGTACTGTAAACTTTTTATTTAACAGGCTCATTTGCTTCCAAACTACAAACTATTATAGAAGTTTAGGAATCTGTCATCAACGTATATAAATATTGAGTGGTTTCATTTATATATAAAAAGTTTGTGTATAAATATTAGAAATATTTACGCTCATAAATTGAATTAAATTATTTAAATGTTTTGAATGATAAAAAATGTTATGATTGTGTGTTTCAGGTTAAATTAAAACAATACTATATCAATTACTTGTTTTCCACCATATATGATTTTGTATATTAATTATGTTATAATAACAATAACATTATATTAATAAAAAATGTTTTAATTGAATGGATAAATGCAGCAGGTACTAAAATGCTGTTTCTTTAATATGGAGAACATATGATTGCCTGGTTTGAAAATAATCTAATTAGTATAATGGTTTATTTGTGTTTGTGCAGCACAGGTATCATTTCTCATTTTTAACCAATTACAACACACCACACAGTAAGTCTGTAGGGCTCACATTGCCTATAGAGCCACAAACAATGCCAAAGAAAATTAAAAGCAGAAAGTATTGGTAGGGTAGCCAAGCATTACACGAGAAGGTGAGCTATGTGGACAAGCCCATGAATTATTTAACATGCCGTCACATTAAAGGCTGGCCCAATCCAAGATTATACAAAACAGCACACAATTTTAGCTTCATTTAAGCAGCTTGGTGTGGGGTGAACAAAGGCACAGAATTCCTTTGCTATGGGATATGCCATCTGCTATTTTTACACCTGTTATGCAAAAGCCTTAGGGAGGCAACAGCTCATTCAATACATGTAGCTCTGTTTTTTGACACATACAAAAAGAAGGCATGCGGAATCCTCAGTCTGTTACCAAATTAACGGAAAAATATGTAGCAGTTCATTGAAATGAGACCTTAGAAAATACATCAAAAAAGAATAAATCAAATAGTTTGGATGGAATTATATATAGCAGTTGCATCTTGAACAGAAAATAAGAGAAAGTTAAAATAGTGAAAGTATAAACAGCCATTATGTACATTCTCTTTAAAATTCTTGCAGTAAACATGTACACTACTGGTGACACAGTATGTGGTGCACACCAGATACATAAGCATCAGATACTATGTGGTGCATACCAGATAATATATCAAATGTTGTGCATTGAGCAACATGTAAGAACCTTCTACTCGACAAAGAATTATGTTAACATAAATAGCATCACTATTCTCATGATGATTATTTATGCTTTAACTCATATGTTTTTTTTCTGTGGTGTTAAGCTTGTCAAAATCTTAGAGATAAATCATCATCTTTCACAGCTTTACATTTAGGATCACTTGGGGAATCCCTTTGTCCGTGAATCAATTCCCTTCAATTTCAAATCAATGTATGATCCACACAGCCAACCTGCTAAACCAGACTGTGAAATCCTATTAATCAGTCATTTTATCAGGCTTTATTTATGTGCTAACCAGTTTTTGGGAGGTGGGAACCAACTCACACAGACACAGGGAGAACATTCAGAATTCACACAGGTTGTGACAATGGCGGAGGCAAAAACAGGGTCCATAATTTTCATTTGAATTTTAAAAATCTGTAAAGAAAACATGGGTTAGTAGAATGCCTACATAAAGTGTAACTTTACATTTTTTTAATTATTTGCTAGCATCCGTTTGTTACATGCATTGTATCCAAAATACAAAATGTTCCTCTATGGAAGTACAGACCTGTCACTCGTTTTAATACAGTAAGCATTGTTTGGCATCACATAATGAGGACCGCACAAGCTACTCAACATGACACACTTTGTAAAGGTGACTTCTAATGTTCCTTTTCTCTTAGGAATCTGTAAACTTTATTCATTCCATATATGCTTTCTAAAACACGTTGTGCTGATAGCAACTATTTAGACCCTTCACTCTTAAATAATTTTAAAAATCTAATCATGTGACACAACATATTTTTTATGACTTTAAAACAACAGTAAAATTAATAGTTAACCATCATTTCATATACATTTTACATTACAATACATTACATTTTTTTTATATTCATGTACATCATTTTTTATTAAGCATAGTGAAAGAAATGCCAAAAAGGAAAACCAGAACCTTAGCAAGAACTATAGGAGGGAAGGTGGAAATGGGTAAATTCACATCAATACTTTTATTTTCTTTTGATTCTAAATAAAAAATAAACAAATGGACTCAGTTGATGTTCAAAATGAGTTCATTTAAAGCTTATTGTTATAACTATTTTGTGCTTGGCCATTATTTCAATGTGTAAGTATAATTATACACAAACACACACCAAATTGCAATTTAGCAGCTTGTTGGTGCAACAAAAATCAGGATTCATCTGACTAGTCATATGCTCAGTGGTCTGATTTTTGCACATTTTGCCCAATAAAGTACCTTGCTCTCCTGCTGCTGTTATAGCTCTTCTGTGCTTAGTAAAAAAAAAGTTAACTGGAACAACAGGCTTGTATTTGGCTGCTTGCTTGACTGTGCACTGTATGTTTAATTCTTGACATACTAACTCTGACCACTTTTCTTGGTGAAATTGTTGAAGTCTACAGCATCTGTTTAAACAGATTTTGTCAATCACACTATTCTCTGTACATTTTCGGCATGGGGTAAAAAAAAAAAAGCTTTTAATGTTTTGGCTAGTCTAGCACCTAGCACATTCATATACGTTAGATCATTTCATTTTCTTATTATATTGATACATGCTGCAATTCAGAAACTTGCTGACCTATAGAGGTTACATAATTTATACATACATTTTCTTATAATTACAATTTCAACTTTTAGTTGAGTCTTAATTCATGCTAATTTATACACACACACCCACACACACACACACACACACACAAACACAAACAAACACAAACACAAACACAAACACAAACACAAACACAAACACAAACACAAAGCAATGAAAAACCCCACAGACAGGTCTCCAGTTCATGGGAGGACAGACACATACACAGAGTCACACTTAAGTTAAGCAGCTTTCTACATGAAGTATTTTAGGTTGACCTGGCTTACATGTCTGTGGACTGTATGAGGTAACCAGAGATTTTTTTTATCATAAAGATGCAGGATATATATATTGAAAATATACAAACTTTACAGAAAGCTCTCTGGCCACTTGGGAATCAAATCCAGCACATTCCAGCTGTAAAGAATAGTGCTAACCACTGACAGTAATGCCAAAGAGTCAGAGCATTAAAATGCCAAAATGACAGTAATGCCAAATGTCAGAGCATTACAAATCTTGTCTAAAAATGCATGTATCATAGATGTTCAAAATTTCTAATGTGATAATCATGGTTTAATATTTAGATATTAATTTATTTAAATAGTTAATATTTTAGCAATTGTATAGATGTGGCTGTTGGGCAAAGTATGGTTAATACAAATAAGACAGAATACTAAATAAATCTGAAATATCCAAGTTGCCATTTACTCAAAACTTTTAACAGCCAAAATTTTAGAAGAAGATCTTTTGACATTGATACCTGAAACACACACAAACACAAAGCTGGGATTAAGGCAAAAAAGGTTGTAGGAATACTGTTCTGGAAGTCTCCACAATTAGTTTATGCGAAAATAGCTCATGCCATCAAGACTGAGTATAAAAGGGACTTTTACTACAGGCTTAGTGTTTACAAGCAAGCATAGTTTGTGGTACTTTACTTTGCCAAACCTTGAGAGAATAGTCAGTTCAAAGACAGATTAGTCAGTACTCAGAGCAGGATCACAAGAATTTATGTCTTTCACCATGTACAGGTGAATGTTCTTAATATCCCAAAAAGATTTAGAGACTAAGGGGAAATATTAGTGTGTAAAAGCCAAGGGTAGAAACCGCTATTGAATGTCACAATAGTGGACATAGTCAATTGAGCTGAGAATACTATAAAAATCAGTGTCATTTTCTAAATTGCACAACTGCATCAAAAGCCTGAAACTGTTTTGGTTAGGAAATGGCTACACACTTTCTGGCCCAAAGCTAGACTGAAAATATTGAGCTGGTATTATAATGACAACAATGACAGAAATTACCTCTGCTGCCCCTCTCGGACATAAGATCCATGTATTGCTGAGTACTAACCACTGCACCACCATGCCACTCCACTAAAGCTGGATAATAATAACAAAGAAAAAAATTTTTGAATAGAAAACTACTTAAACCTAAAGTATATAAATAATATTTTATAATAAAATTGGTTACTTATCTAATGAGAAAAATATCCAATATTACATATGTATAAGTGGCAAAAGTATGGCTTTTAGAATTAGTAGATAGTCACGTGATGATAAACAGGTATGTTTGTATGCCCCATTTCATTCAAAGAGCAAAGATCTATTGAAAACTGTTATTAACAACACAGCTGTGAAAGTGGCATGGACAAAAGAAATTTCTGATGACCTGAAAACAGGAGTTCATCAAGGTGACAAAATATTCTGAGGAGAAGAGAGAATATTTTGCTGCAAGATTAATGCAGTAAAAGATGAGAAAGAGACCACACACACCCACATGGTGTCTTCAATAAAACAAATGCAGTGCTAAAATTTAAGACCAGATGGCTAAATGGCTTAGTTTTGAAACATGACGGGAAATAACAAGAACAGAAAATATGTGAATAAAATAACTAATAACTAACTAATTTTAATTTATTTAAAAAAGTTATCTTAACCTTAAGAATATTCTTAATTTATTTTATGGGATTTTTAAACCAGTCCTTAAAGAGGAGAAACAAAATCAAAGTAGGCAAATTGGACAAAATTATTACACTTGGCCATTATTTATTAAGGAAAATTATACACCATTACATACACACATGGACAAAAATGTTGGCAGCCCTCACTTAATGAAAGAAACACCCACAATAGTCGCAGAAATAACTTGAATCTAACAAAATTAATTATTAATTATTATTAATTAAATTAAAAATGTTTAAAAAATCTTTGAAAATGAACAAATGAAGGTAAGTTTATCTCAGCGCTGAGGATCCAGGTTCGAATCCTCTGGGTTCATGGATGAAACATGAATTCAAGGTAAACTGGCTGCTCTAAATTACTCCCATATTGTCTGTGTGTGTGATTGAGTGTGTGCTCAGTGATGGATTGGCGCCCTGTCCTAGGTGTATCTGCCCAGCACCCGAACCACCCCCCAGTAGAGGATTAAGATAATGAAGGATAAATATTTTATAGTTCCTTTTAATATGTTGCCTTTAATACAAGACCGACAAAGGCAAGTGAAAAATAAACTGGAAAAAATTAAGTTTATTTTAATTGCATGTTTTTTTTTAAAACCCTTTTGTAAATAAAGTAGCAATTGAGCATGTAGGCTCATATGATGACTAGTGCTGACTCTTCTCGCTCATCCTTGGCTTCATATTATGTCAGCAACTCATCATGACTTTTAGTATTAAACCATTAGGACAAATTATGCAAAATGTCTCATCAAGCATAGCCGTTGGCTTTTAAAGCTTTTTGGTACGTCCAATTTAATAATCTCTACTCTGTCCCTGTAATAATAATCCCTCCAACTTGAAGGTGGCTTTGTGATGTCATTTTTAGTCTTAAATCTGTTAAAACCCTACATATACATGCTTAGAAGCAGTGTTATAAAAGTGTTAACATCATCTACTTACCTTTTTTCTTTTTTATACATGGTTCTTGTGAAAATGTACAAATAATGTCTGCTTAAACATTTTGTAATAATCTACAGCACAGTTATAATAAACTTGTTATTCCTCAGTAGAAACAAAGCCACGATATTTCCTGGGGTGCACACTTTGCCACTGCTGGATAGCATTAAACCTGAATTAACACCGCTCATAAAATACAGTTATTGTTGTGATGGTATAATAGCGATATGTCTTAATGAGCTCTTTATTTAATCTTGGCACTAAGACCTTTATGACTGTTTAAGGTCAGCCAAGTACTAAAGACAGGTATCCCTCATAGTTCAGACACCTGACTACATTGGACTGATGAAAATGGTTAAATGTGAGGAGCATCAAAGAGAAACTGAACTCATTCTTCTGCTAGACACTTTAAAAGCTTCAAAGAAGCATCTGAACTCTCTCCTTTCAGGCAGAGTGATGCCAATCAATGACCTTGTCTAAATATAGCTCACAAGAAGCACTCCAATGAATTTTTAAAACTAATAAATAGTACCATTCAAGCATATTAAGCAGTTAAGTAGTTTAAATGTTTAAAATCCACTTAATCATAGTGAAACTGTCCTGAAGATGTTTAAAGGCTGATAATAGATTTGCTTCAGTCCTTGTGTTTGCTGACTTCATTCTGTTCAGAGCCAAGAAATTACATCCTATTACTATTTTAGGACATAATCATGAACATGACAACATCTTCACAAATGGCAAGCTAATGTATTGCTAATTGTGGTACTGTGGGTGGGTCTACTGTTGACTCACTCGCAGTTCTTATAAAACTGTGGGTGTGTGTCACCGATGTTGGCATTGACATGAATGTTAGCAAACAGATCCCTGACTTACATGCCAGCTACTAAAATTAATATTAAATGTTATGTTTGGCAGGTGTTTATTGTCAGTAAACACTTCCTTACTGTAACCTTATTCTCCTGCTGAAATGCAAGTTATCGTTTAGAAATAAAATACAGCATTTGACACCATTTACTAGTCCACATGGTCACCTTAAACCTTATTTCTCTCAACTCCTGGCTGCATCATAAATCTACCATGTATGGATAAAGCCTGAATGGAAAAAGTAACATGGCCAAAGAAGCACTATTACTGTCACTGTTTTATAACTGATACTTTACTATAGATACTGTAGATGTTTTCCCAGCTGATGTTATGACCAAAAGAGATTACTCATTGGCTGTCAAGAGCAGAATCCAGGAAGTAAGGCATTATCAGGCAGCTATTACAAGACTGAGAAAGAAAAACATGTTGCTAAATCCAAGCCTGAGTAACATATCACCTGGAACATCACTACCAGCAGTAACTATTAAATTAGAAACTGTCAATTGGGTTATCTGAGTGATTTTAGTGTTTCTAACCATGATTGTTGGCACCTGTTGGGTTGGTTTGAGTGTTTCTACAACTACTTATCTTCTCGTACCTTTACTCAAGGAATTCTTTTACATATAATGTTAAATTCAAACACAAAACACAGCAAAAGTAATAAGGATGAAAATATTATGTTCATGAGATATTTTAAAATGACTACTGAAAAGAGAAATGAGGGGAGTTAACATGCTAACATGATTGCTGACAAGGTTATGTAATACAGAAATACTACACTTAAAATGCAATATATCAAAGAATTGCTGAAATAAGAATTTTATCTTGAATTAAAAACTTATTTGATGAATTCTGGTTTAAGCATGATCTGTGCCAAAGACCAGACAAAGTCTGTAGTGAAAAGCATTTAACAAAACATTTTAATAACATCAAAACTTAAATTTACTTATAATAAATCCAACCATAGCCCAATTTTGAAAGACGGAAATATGTTTTCCTGCAACTTTAACTCTTTGGTGCTGTGGGAATGCTTAGGGTGCAGACATGAAATTTGACTCCTACCAGTCAGTGTGACAAAAAAAAGTTACAGTATGGTTCTATGGGCTGCCACTCCAGCCATTAAAATACAAATGAAGAAAACAGTAGAACTACATAGTGCATCATAGTGCAACAATGAGTGTAATAACTAGTTTACTTAATAACATGTTTTATATTTTATTTAATTATTTATATGCAAAATGAAAAATAGAAATGAAAAATGTTAAATATTTAATAGTTATATATTTAAATATATGTCCTGTATAGGATATAGGACAAAACATGACATATTAATAAAATACGTCACAGTAACTAAACAGCACAATAGGAACAGAGTCTAAACAAATGTATAAATTTACAATTTTCAAAATTACAAAACAGTTTTGGAGAGAATTACATTTACACATTTATAGTTAATATAATAATGGCGACACGGTGGCTTAGTGGTTAGCACGTTCGCCTTTCAGCACTAGGGATTCCCGGTTCGAATCCCCATCTGGGTGGAGTTTCCATGTTCTCCCCGTGTCCGCGTGGGTTTCCTCCAGGTTTCCTCCCACAGTCCAAAAACATGGATCAAGTCAATTGAGTTCTCCAAATTGCCCCATATAGAATGTGTATGTGTGAGTGAGTGTGTGCCCAGCGATAGATTGGCGCCCTGTCCTGGGTCTATCTGCCCAGCGCCCGAAACGTTCTCCCCTGGATGGGCATGGGGAACCCCACCGTGACCCTAATAGAGGATAAAGCGGAAGATAATGGATGGATGGATAGACAATAATCAGTACCCAGTTAAGCTCAAAGCATGATTTTGACATGCTACAGGAATCCATTTCCAATTAAACTGTAACAAGACTGAAATTGCTGGGACCACAGCTTTTAAGTGAAACACATTAATACATACACAAGCTTATTGCATTTTAAATATCCTTTGCACATGTGTGTGGCTGTATGCTGTAAGTGGAGACTCTTTTCTTGTGTTTGTCATGTGAGTGAAAGGTCACTGCTCTGAGGGGAGCTAAGAGATCATACTCTGAGGAGTGGAAATCCAGCCGCAGGCATGCTTGGGGGTATTCCTGCTCTAGAAGCCCTCCTTTAGTCACATCAGTTCAGTTTTATTTCCACCACTTGCTAAATGACTCTCTCTAGCATTTGCTGACATTCTTTGTTATTTGAGCTTGAAAGACGTCATTGTCAGTGTTTGCTAAATAGATTTCAGACAAAACTGTGTGATGAGTTTTATAGAAAATTAATATATTTAACTATACGATTTGACGCATTAATATGTGGTCTGATATTTTAATTAATGAGGTACAACATTGTAAATCTTCTTCTTGAATACAGGAGTAAATTAATCATTTATAGGCCTGTGGTAATGACCTTTCTAAAAGTCAATCATTACAGTTGCTCTGATATTAAAGCTGTTAGTTTATAGCAATACTTGTCTGTGAATTTCCCCATTATGGGACAAATAAAGGTCTATCTAATCTTATCTTATCTTATCTTATATAAAACAGTAATTAACTCCCCCCAATAACTTGTCAAATGAAGAATTTAACATCAGAGGTAAAAGATTATAGAGATGCATGTAACGTCTACAACAAAATGACAGAATGAGAAAACAGTAGAATACCAGCAATGATTTTTTTTAAATTGCATGTCCTGATTGTTGGTCACAATGAGAAAAGCACTTACTAAAAATAGTGTAAATATGGTGCTGTAAAAATGCATTACCACATCAAATGGTGTGAACAAAGTAATTTGTCAATGTATCACAGCGTTTCTATACAAAAGCAAAACCAAATCAATATCAGTATTAGGGATGAACTGATACTACTTTTTGTCAAACCAAGTATGTGTACAGGACTGACAATGGGTGCTTGTAATAATATAAGTAGGACACAATAAAAATTTAAGAACACAATAAAAATTTAAAGACTGTCCATTTTTATCGGATGTTTCTTATTTTCCTGCTGTTCCTACTGTTACATTGACTTGATGATCTTAACAATGTGTAATCCGTAACTTCACAACGTAGAACTTTAGTGGAATGATTGTCTTGCGTGTTATACAAAGAATATTATAAAAGTCTACAAAAGTAAAATTGTGAGCAAACTCTTTAGTGGAAACTAAAAACAATAATAACAATAAATTAACATGTTGGTACAAAGTGAACAACTTGGAATGAAAATAAATATTAGAAAGTGTGCTTATAAAGAGGCTGGATGTGAGAAAAGAAATAATGTACAAATTAGGAAAACTCTTTTATAACAGGATAAAAAATGTTGATTAAGGGACTGAAATGATGGAATGTGTCTGCTATTAGCATGAGAAAAAGTTCTGAACTACTTACAACAATAATATGGTTGATGTTCCCAATTTAATACTTTACATATTTATTTAATTACTTAGTTGACTGTCTTGTTCATGGACTGAGTAGAACAAACCTTTGGCTTAACTCATATACCCAACATGTATTTTAGACTATTGTACGCCCTTCCTAGTGCACAATGTAAGATTGCGTAAATTCTCTGTGGAAAAACTTAACTCCAACACCATCAAACACTTTTGGAATGAATAATAATAGAGATTGTAAGCCAGACCCAACTGTCTAATTTCAATGACTGAACCTACAAAAAAGCAAGAAATTCCTTCCAAAACTATAAAATTGAGTAGAAAGCCATTCTAGAACATTGGAAGCTGTTAAAAATGCAAAGTGGAGATCAACCTAGTATAAAACGTCATAAAAGCTTATAGTGTCCCAAAACTTTTGTACATATAGTGTATATGTGTTTTTAATTGCCATAAACTGTCATAAGAATTCCCAAATGGTGTTGTTTATGCTTCTCAACTTTGGCCATTGTAGCCACATCATTGTCCTGGTCACACACAAGCATTGGTAATCTTATTTCTAGACCTATTAAAGCTATTAAAGTTTTTGTGATAATATAAAAGCAGAAATTCAGTTCTTGCAAAAGATGCACAGTCTTTGTTCATAATTGTAATTATAATTGTTTTGTATCTTACAACAGGTGTTTTCACACTGAAATCGTCATAATAAAATTCCACAGTGTGTAGAACAATAATGCACAATGAAGTGGGGGAAGTGGAAGTAAGATACCATCACAGAAATATATAACAACGACCAGCTGGCAGAGTCCATTGTGGCTGCTGCACATCATTTAGCACAACACCTCACATCCCGCTTGGCGTTATCCTGCTCTGTCTTAATTAAACCCACTTTGCTGCTCAGGCAACACAATGAGAATCATATGCAGAAGAATCTTCTTTTAATGTATTACCAAGATCAAAAAAAGATATGAAACAATTACCACGGTGAATCAACTCGTGCCATAGCGTACATTCATGCACCATTTCTCCTCACACCCACACAAACACTGGCAGTTCAGCTGTTACCACTGGCTGGCCACCAACAAATGAATTAGTAAACATGGAGTACCCCTTTTATTATGCAACAGGAATATATTCAGTGATAAGGGAAACTTATCGATAGCTTAAGAGATTCAGCAAACTGAAATGGAAAAATTTATGTTCTGTATGCATCGGCCTGTTACGCA
Organism: Corydoras sp. C115; assembly: GCA_019802505.1. Taxonomy (NCBI): domain Eukaryota; kingdom Metazoa; phylum Chordata; class Actinopteri; order Siluriformes; family Callichthyidae; genus Corydoras; species Corydoras sp. C115. The sequence goes on from JAFMOC010000007.1 coordinate 11,867,745, forward strand.
AGCTGTGCCATTCTATTTATACTATTATAGTACACCTGTTCATTCAGCTGAGGATATTTTTACAGACAAGTCACTCCAGCATGTTACTGCAGCACTCCAAGAAACCAACACATCACATTAACAGTGTATAAGGCAATAATACTAAATCACAAACTGAGGAAAATACTGAAACCTCACTGTTTACAAGGCCCACAGTCGTTACCAGAAGAGGGTTAAGCACTGCCCTTTAGCATTACTGTAAGCTAATCAGCATTGCTAATCCTGATCCTTCTGTATCCACTTTAAGAAGGGTGTATACAACAACTACATCATCAATTTTGCTAAATAATACACCACAATGCAATAATACTGTACTTTTTTAAATCACCCTTGATCTGAAATACACCAGAGACTACTACAACCTGCACATGCTGGCCCAGCATCTGATTTGCAAAATTTTGTAGTTAAACTATCCTTCTTCTTCACCCAAATCATCATTCAATTAAATTCTTAAATGCAGCACACTTTGCTACCATTCTAACTGGACTTACGATTTAAACTTACCAAAAAAAATTAAAGAATCAGCTGGCTCTAAAGATATAAATCGTACTGGACTGATGTCACTCATATGAGCAGCTCAACATATATCGCCTGTCGCCTAGCAACAGACCTGGATGGTAGACTAGAGGTGTGGGCATGAGGAGTGTGTGTGGGAGATAGAAGCAGGAAAAGAGAAAAGGGAAGAGAGGCTCTGAATGAAATAGTCAGGCAGCGGCAAAGCTTGAAGAGATTATTTTGTTGCTCATATATTTATGATTCTAGGGCAGGGTGAGTGATTAGGAACTCAAAACGTCAATTGTACCTGTTCCAGTGCAAATATCTAAAGTCAGGAACACTGGCTGTGTATCTGAAGGTCCAAACGAAATAACTTTAAACAATCCAAATGTTACCAAATATGTTAATTTCATCTGAATCATTGTTTTTATTATGCAATGACAGCTGGGTTCAATAGGAATGATACAAAAACTATTTGTTATACTATTGTTATCTGGGTTGCGTGATTTTTAGTCTTTTTCTTCTTTTAAAGAAAATTCTGCCCTGAAACTGGTTGTGAAGGTTGACATCATCAAAATTGTTCCAATTTTCAATTCTTAAATATAACTGATTGGGAAAATGAGTATGAATCTTTTTGTTTCTCATTCAAAAATGCTGAACAGCTTCAAGGTACCTGGTCACTAGTTACAATGGCCACTATTAATAAATGATAAAAGGATAAAGTAATTCATTAAAACTTGCAGAACATTATGTATACAACAACAAGTTATAATTATTTAAGCAACTAAACATTTTTTACATTTTGTTAAGGATTCAATTTATTCGAATGTGCAGCCAAAACATAATCAGTATTACAAATGGTTATTACTCATAGAAAAGACTGATTTATAATTAATTGTTCACACAAAAAGCCCTATTTTCTGCAGTCATCATAATAATGTACTTTTTTATCAGCCCGACCATTTGCAACATTACTACAATCCAGGCTTTGTGTTTAATCCACTCAGAGCTTAGAAAAAAACAATTTATTATAGAAATTAATTAATGCATTAATTTTAACTGCACTATGCCAAAAGTCATATTGACGCCCATGTTTTGGAATAGAAGGATTGGAGCAGGTTGACTACAGTTTTTGCACACAAGCTATTTATTCCTAGTCATCATCTGATTAAGTTTGCCTTCCTCATTAAATGAAATAGATAAAATGGACCTGGTATTGTTAAAATGAACTAAAACCAGTTTTCTCACAAAGTATTAAATCTTTTAACTGTGTTATTATACAAATTGCAGAGCCAAGAAAAAAACTAAAATGTTTTTTGCATTATTAAAAAATAATTTATAATTACTGAGATGTATTATTAATATAATCAAATGGAAATCATCATTTTAGATGAATGGACCTTTTAAACTCAACACAGTTTAGTACTACAAACAACATAAAGTAGATTAATTGGTATGTTGAATCAACTTCTAACTCTGACCTATATTTTAATGAGCAAAGCATAAACTTACCCTTAGGACCTCCACCAAATCGCATCTCATTTCTGATCAGACATCTGGCTTGCTTTATAACTGTCCTTTGATATATATAATGAAGAAAAATAGTGCTCTGACTGTAACTCAACTGATTTGATTCTACAAAACCCCTGATAACTGCCATTTAAAACTACATAAAATGATAAAATGGCTACTGCATGGATACAGCATCTCACAGCATTTTAAGAATTCTGTTTTAAGCAAGTTTTCATCATCCTTTAAGTACACTCTAAATCTGGTGAAAACACCTTTCAAAGATCAAGTGATAAAGATCTAATCTCACTATATGGAAATGCCAAAAGCTATATGTACACTTTAATGAAGCCATAGAATTATGAAATTAGGAAAATATTGCTAGCACCAAACTAACGACCACAAAACAGAGATTGTGAGGCTTTCCACTGTCACACACCAAAATCCTTTACAAACTCTTACTAGACAAGTCTGAGCTGTTAGAACTTCAAAGGGGAATCATCTTACACTAACATGTCAAAGTCTCTTGTAGGTGTAATGTGTTGGTGTCCTAAAACCTGTCAACATAGTTTTTTAACAACAGCAGATAAAGAGTGCACTATTGCGAGGTAAAAGCCCACTAAAGCCCGTATTTAGTGTTCTAAAACAGTGTTTGTGAGTAAGCAATGAGCTCTGTAATCTACACCAAAACAACAACCTGAAACCCAGTTTTTCACCAGGTTAATATATTCTTTTTAAAATAGTTTAAAATAGAGTAGTTCCAATCCTTAAATCTGACTGGCTGAGCTGTTTGTTCAGCAGTGACATTATTGGCAATAATGCACACCTCTGATGCTTCATATTCGTATCAATTTGTGATATACAGTACAGCATTAAAAAAAAAAAACATTAATATAAATACATATTAATATAAACAGTGAGCTGATTCCCGATAAGCACTAAGCCTGTTGCGTGTTTTGCTTATAAAGCAGGTCCCATGGTATATGTCCAGAAATGGGGGGGAGGTGACGAGGGCACGTCAAGGTTAGCAGGTCTGCCTCTAAGCGCTGGGGATCCAGGTTCAAAGTTTTCATGTTTTCCCCATGTCCGTGTGGGTTTAATTCCGGTTTAACGTGATCTATTTAGCATACTATGATTGGACACAGAGGAATTGGCCCACATTTAACCCATCCTTGTAGGGAAACACATATACACACACTGCTGAAGTGAGCACATGTTCCTGGAGTTGTAAGCTGCCCTGTACACGGTGACTGGAGAGCAATCGGGGTTAGGTACCCCAAGTACTCTTTGCCCATGCAACAAAAAAACTAAAACCAGGATTTTCCTGTTGTAAGTGAGAAAGCCCAACACCAGCACCACCCCACTGAATAAGTGTAAAGAACATTGTGTTGCACTAGCTATGAGAAAAGCTTGTCGTTCACTAAGAGATCTCTGCTCCTTTAAATGGTGCCAATCAATAGGATGTTTGGAGAGAGTGAGTCATGCAGCCTAAAGCCCATTCCATCACTTTAAGACTGCAGAAGAAGAGGACTGCACTATACATATAAATAAGAACAGCAACTTTTAATCATTTCTGCAATGAAGAATGTATTTATTACATCAGCAACCATTTACTATAAACTAGGGGTGCGAATCCCTCAGTGTCTGGCGATTAGATTCGATTCCGATTTTTGATGTCACGATTCAATTCAGAATCGATTTTCGATTCAGAAACTTTTTTTTTTTTCAGTTCAAATGGGATTGACAAGATGAAATGACAATGTAAACAAATAGAACATTTATTTAAAACAATACTTTGAGGTTGCTGTATCTTTTTGCATCATTTTATATTTATACAAAAAATAGGATTGGAAATTAAAATAAGCAGTATTAGGTTAGCTTAGCTGCGTGGCTTGGGGGCGCCAAAAAATAAAACTTAAACGCATTTATTTAAAATCGATTCTTGGGCATTTTGAATCGATTCAGAATCTCCAGCACCATGAATCGCGATTCTTTGAAGAATCTATTTTTTTCAGCAGCCCTACTATAAACACATCCCTAATTAGAAAAGACATGCACAATAATATGCATATTTAACTAAATAAACAATGAGCCAAAAAAGAAATAAAGAACACCCATGAGCCTGTAACAAAGAGCACATTCAAAGAAAATTACACCGCTTTGAAACAATGCACTATTGTAAAATGAACAATATATAAAGAAGAAAAAAGAAACAATATACAAAGTTTCTTTTTTAAGAGAAAACAAAAAGAGAAAACAAAAATAATGGCAATGGAGAAACACAACAGAGCATAGACTGTGTTGTGACAACATCCCATATCATCTCACTGCTTACTCTCTCATTCTCCATTAAAGTAACTTTAAGCTAAAACACTCCTTGGTATTGTTGGTTTTAAAGAACAAATTTTGTGAGGAACAAGGCTCAATGAGGGACTCCTCTTTAGCATTAACAGTGCAGGACAATCAAGTACAGATTGTTTAATTATCATGTTTCCAACAAAAAAAAATTCCTGTAACCTTTGAAAAAACCTTTGAATGTAAACAATGGTCTTTGCAGGGACATCCAAATAGACCTAGAAAGCCACTGGAGTAGAATAAATAGAAATAGAGGTTCTGACCAGTTTATTCCAAAAATATATTATCAAGAGAATATTCCACTAAAATAGTGAACAAGGAGCTGTATATGCACATGCATACTGTCTTTCACAGATCCCAAGAAGGGAGTGAATGTTTATATCATTATAAAATAATCTCATCTCATTATCTTTCCCTTAATCCTCTACTAGGGTTGTGGTTTGGTCACTGGGCAAATAAACCCAGGACAGGACACCAATCCATTGCTGGGCACAATCTGATTCACATAGACATGTTTTAGCTAAACTAAAGCTTTCACAGAATATATATACAGTGTTCAAGGAATTCATGGGTTAAATTATAATAAAATCATTTTCTATTATCTCCTTTTTCTATGAACATTAACTTGTTATAATTCTGTGATGTTTATTCTGTTATTTGCATTTAGCAGAAATGACTAAAAAAATCAATTCACTTTGAGAATCGATCTTCATTAAGCAAATCAAATGCAAACTAATCTGAATTCAAGCCAATTTAGAAATCCCAGCTGGAGCCATTTTTTAGAAATTAAAAGAGGACATGGCTGCAAAGGAGGAAGTCTTGTCCCTTTGCTCATCTCTGTTCTACAAAACAGATTTTGACAGAGGTATAAAAAGAAAAGTGGTGTTCTATATTCAAAGCAGACCGTTTATTGCTTAAGGACATACTTAGGTTTTTGACCACAAAACAAATTACTAAAATACTTTATGAAAAAGTTATGTTAATAACATTTAGCTTGTTTTTATTTACATAAACTATATTTTTAAAAAAAAGTATTTTTATGCTTTGTGTAAGACCCGCGTCTTCCCATTCCCCTACCAGTGATCATTGGCCACGTCTTCCTCCTGTGGGGAGGCGTGGTGAGTCACCTGAGTTCTAATTGAGAGCTCTATTTAAGGCTGTGCCGGTCGCATTGGATTGATTCGCGTTTGCTGTTATTCGTTTGTTGTTACCTTGCTTACTGTGTGTTCTTCTAGCCCTAAGTCCCTTGGGATCGGATTCCAGTCCCTGCGCGGCACGTCCCGTCAGCTCTATCTGCCGCTTACCTGCCGTTTGTTCTACGGACCTGCACTTCATCTAGTCGAGGCCTCGCTCAGTGTTTTTTGTCCCGCCGTCGTGCCAGCATATTATTTTTCTCTCCCTTTGGATTTCGTTTCCCCTTTTTTTTCCCTTAACGAATCTACTAATAAACTCCTTGGTTTACGGAGCAAGGTTTGGACTGTTCTTGTGACGTCACGCAGCATGAAACTTTGGCTATAGGTTGGTCAATTTAGAAAAGTATAGCTGGGACCTTGTGATTAATATTGTTTCTCAGCCTTGACTCAAGGTCACAATGTAACCGAACCGAATGTAATCTCCTTTGGTTAATGTTATGGGTCCACCATCAGAAAAACACTGGACAACAATGGTGGGCAGGAATGAAAAGAGAACAACATTGTTCTCAGAAAAAAATCTTTGCCGTCTGTCTGAATTTTACTAACACTACAGCATGTTAATGTCATTTTTGGACATATGAGAACCAAACAAATCTTTTGGGGGTAAATATAAAGTGTATAAAGTTTAGCAAAAGAATGATAGTGTGATCACATCATTGTTTGTGAATGGGAGGTGGAGTCAGGAAAACAGGTCAAGTAAAGAAATGCACCTGCGGTTTGTCTGTGTGATAAATTGTCTGTTCCTTCTGTTTGCAGTAAGAAGTAAAGATAAAAGTAATGGTGCAATCTGCTGAGTGAGGAGAGATACTGACAGTTCCACATTAGAAGATACACATAACATGGAATTCAATTTAGAACAGTTTTTATTATCAAATATATTTTTATTTAACAATTATATTTCATTAATAAAATAACAATTAATGATATTCTGATTGGTTGTTATCACATTCGCCTCTCAGCGCTGAGGATCAAGGTTCGAATCCCAATCTGGGTGGAGTTTCTACGTTCTCCCCATGTTCACATGCGTTTTCTACAGGTTCTCTGCTTTCCTCCCACAGTCCAAAAACATGGATTCATGTTAATGAATTGCTGACCTGTCCTGTAGGCGTGCTGAAAAAATTGATTTTTCATAGAATCGCGATTCGAAGTCCTGGCGATTCTGAATCGATTCAAAATGCCCAAGAATCGATTTTTAAAAAATGCGTTCAAGTTTAATTTTTTGCCGCCTCCTCCCGAGCATACTGCATATCACATTACGTATCCGCTCGGCCACCGCACAAGCAAGCTTGTTAGCCCACTACCGTCTGAATGGATTTCGCTAGCATGCTAGTTCATGCTAGCAGGAAGCATGGAGCAGGGGGAGAGCGCGATTCAACCCCCCCGTCGTCCTTAAAAGCGGGTTTTTGAGCACACGTTGGATTCCACAATGTCGCAAGGAAGCGCAACTGTTTGCAAAGAGTGTAAAATAAATTTTAGTTTCAATTAAAGGCTAATGCACCTTGGCAGACTTGGTATTAATATATTTAGAATTATTTGTTCATTGACAGATGTTTTTTTATGTAAGAAAAAGCCAGGCAGCTAAGCTAATACTGCTCATTTTAATTTAGCATAATCCTTTTTTTTGTATAAATATAAAATGATGCAAAAAGATTTAAAACTGAAAGGAACCTGAAAGTACTGTTTTAAATAAATGTTCTATTTGTTTACATTGTCATTTGATCTTGTCAATCACATAATTTAAACAAAATTTAAAGACCATTTGAACTGAAAAATTGTTTCTGAATCGAGTCCCTACTTTAGGATTAAGTGGAAGATAAAGAGATGCGATGAATATTCTGATAATATATTTTCCTCTTAATATATACTTTTTTTAATTACTAAAAACATTTTATTATGTGTAGAAATTTCTAGAACAATGTCAGACATGATCGAAGGGCTAATTAGCTAATGACGCATATAATGTTGATTATTGTATGTTATAAAAACATAATATTGTTATCCTATCGATTTTAGCACCAAAGGTTAGAAGCATTTACCATGCTGTTGACCGCAAACATAATAAATTATGCATAGTCTGTGTCCACAACACAACAAATCAGCACAATAAATAATGAATTATGCATATGGGATTCCACATCTAGTGCATCTTGTATTTCTTAGTTATAATTCTTCTGTTTATGTGTGGTCATTTTAGAGCAACAAGGGATATATTACTAATGAATTGTAATCCAGTTGAACACCTAATAATAAAAAAGTGCATCCTATGAAGGAGGTCTGTTTAGTAGGCTAAGATCAGGCTTGAAGGGAATCACACTTGCAGATACTGAGCTTGAAAATGTATATAAGCTCAATTTATTAGATAATCCTTTGAACCCTTTTTTGTAAACAAACTATAATCATTGCACAATCTGTACTAGTGATGATATGATTACCAATTTAGATGCAACAATTATTGTCTAAGAAATAATCACAATTATACAATTATTATGACAATAATTACCATAAACAAAAAAGTGCCAGAAATCCCGGAAATAACGCAGTTCTTGTGTTTGTTATTATTTAATGGAAACATGAAATAACATTTTTTGTTATTTTAAAAAACAACGCAGAGCTTTTGCTCACAGATTGTATGAACAAACATTTTTTTTATTTATTAATTTTTTTTAAATATCAAAGTAAATACAAATTTGTTTCCTTTAAAAGTACAGACTGGCATATCCATTTGAAAGAAAAAAAAATTCTGTAAGGGCAAAGTAAACAGACAAGTTTGCAGAAAGTGTAACTTTATTTTTGTTTCACTTGCACTTGGTTTTAAGGTCCGGCTAAAGAAATATATAGATATAATATGATTCAACAACTTTTTTTTTCTCAGAAATCTAAATATACAAAAAAAATGTCCACAAAAGTTTTCAAATGAACTAACTTTAATAGTTTACTAATAAAACTGAGTGCTCACTCTCATAATACTATTTACTTAAAACATCTGGCTCTAATTTAATTTTAAATTAACTGTTAATCCTTCAATTACTTTAGTAATTACTTTAGTACTTACACTTACAGATCCATACTATTTAAGCATTTTGTTAAATAATGAAATACATGGATTAGGTTTGTTAAGACTTTTAATTTACAGTTAAGTATAATTAAAACTGTGAATAATTTTTATGAAACTACTTTCAAAATTCTGAAGTGCTAATTCCAGACACCTGACTGGAGCAGGGCTTAACCCCAGAGAGGTAGAGGTCAGGGCATAAAGATCTCTGCAGTAAACTGAGCCATCATACCTCACAGAGCTTCACCAGGCTATTTTCTGCTCTGGTGAGGCTGGACAAAATAAGCAGTCTTCCAAGGAGAAGCGCACAAAGGAGAAAAGAAAAGTAAATCACTTCCATCTTTTATATGGCTACAAAGAAATGTAGAGATAGTTTAGTTCTACAGTTATACTTTCAGTGGAGTATCATGTTCAAGCCTTGTTGAACACCCTATCTGTCAGCTAGTTCATAGGACCTTCAGCCCTGAACACAGTGCTGTTAGTATCAGGTTTACTCCAACATGACTAAAAACTATGACTACTTGGCTAAATGCCAGGCTCGATAAATAAAAGCTGCCACATACAGTACCAGTCGAAAGTTTAGACAGACCTCCTTATTGCACCACTTTTTATTTTCAGTTCCACTTACTGTAAAATTGGACTTTGTAGTTCTACAATTCCAGACTGTAATCAATCTGTTTGTGGACTACAGAACTATGTTAGTCCTCTTTTCTTTCCAGTACAGTACTATGTTAGTCCTCTTTACTCTGTTCTCCAATGGTCAGGACCCCAATAGTAGCACCACAGAGCAGGTATTATTTGGTTGGTGCATTATTCCTATCCCAGCTTGTCACTGAGGTTTTTAAATGAAACTATAGCAGCACTGCTGCACTAAAACCCCCTCACCGCATCAGTGTCAATGCAGAACTGATAATAAACAATACACCACCAAATTATACCTGTACTATCCTGACCAATAGAGAACAGTGAACCAACAGTGGGCTAACAAACAAAAACACAAAGTGATAAGTGGAGAATATAATACAATGGAGCAGGAAAAAGGCAGTGTGTTCAAATGTTGACTGGTACTGGAAAAAGATAGACATAAGTTTTTAATAATTTGTTTTCTATAATCAATTTATTATAGAATTAAAATGCCATTTAAGCAAACAGGTCACAGGGAGTAGGACATATCCCTCTCTGACATCACAAACCCAACCTTATGTAAGCTTTTACATCATGACAGTGTACACACAATCATGCAGCTATTAAAAAGCTGCATATCATTGACAGAATCGAGGATAGTAAAAACAGATCATTGCAGTTATCTGATCGTACATTTGGAAAAACATGCAGAATCATCTTTATATACAAAGACAGTAATTTCACAGCATGTCTGGTAATTCTGCATAATCGCTGAACATATAAATAGTGGCACGGTAGCCAGAACTAAATCAGGTGGCGTAACAAGATATAATATTTTAAATAACTAAAATGTTTATTGACCACATTAAACTAAAAACATCCATCTACTTGCTCAAAAGCACCAACATGCTTAGATGCTGAATGTTAAATAATGAATTGTTTACATAATTAATTAAATAAAAAGATGACCTGAAAAAAATAGACTACACCCTCTCAGAGAACCCAAAAAGCACAGATGCTTCCCCTCTGGGTCGTGGTATGTTAATGTGTGTTGCAATGATATAAGTGAATCAGACATTACTGCGCTGCTGGAATTCACCACCCAAATAATTCATGCTCTGTGGTGGTCCTGTAAACCATCACAGAACAACGTAAATGGATATAGGAATGTAAATTATAACTATAAAATGTAAAAGTAAAGTGTATTAAAACATAGGGGTACAATATGGACAGAGAATGTTGTAGCTCAGCACTTAGGGTGTTTGGTCATCTGAAGGTTGTGGGTTTAAATCCCAAGTCTACTGAAGTTACCAATGTGGGTCCTTAAGCAAGCCTCTTACCCCTCATTGTGTGAGAAGTGATGTATCAACTCTGTGTTCTGACTCCAACAGTTGGGATATTTGTAAGACTCTTCGGATAAAAGTTTCCACTAAATGACCAAATGTAAATGGGTACCTGAAAGACTGAGTGATATTTCAACGTATAGTAAAAGAACTTAACAGAACTGATTGCTGTTTATTTTTTCATCTATGCCCAGAAAATTCAAAATAAAAAATTAAATGATAGAAAAAACGTTTATCATACTGAACCAACACAAGGCAATGTAAGGCAGCAACATAACTACAATAAGCATACCTAATTGCACAACCAGCTTTACAATTATAGCCAGCACGCCTAATGATGTTTACTATGCAAAGTCATTAAAAAGTACATAACTTTTCCTCATCTCCATACTCATCTTCACAAGTATTTGACACCTATCTTTGGTTACATCATAAATGGTACATGTCTGTGCCATCACTCATGAGCAGCTGACCAATTTCTCAGGTGGCCTCAGACAACTTCAACCCTGACCCTATTTTTGAAGGTAGATGGTCACTTTTAGACACTTCTATTCATGGGTTACAAAACGTTTACAAAAATGTTTAAAAGTTTATAACAACACTTGGAGAAACACTGCAGTCTTTAGGAAGTAATTTCAATGTTGAGATTAAAACACAGAGAAAAAATTTATCGTACAATGCACAATGTTACAAGATGAATGGATATGAATGTGCATACCAAAATGCATTGTAAATGTTGCATAAGATTGCATATTGAATAATATTAAGTTATAAAAAGACAGATACATTTGGAATATTGAATAGCTATAGAAATGAATAGCACCAGCAGCATTCCCTCAGTGTGGGAGAATGTAGGATAGAATAGAATCTCTAAATTCTATTCAGCTGAAACACCACAGGTCAGAAGAGGAGCGTCGGTGGAGCTCTCCGTGGTGCTGAAAGCCTGACTTTCAGGAGAATCGCTGAAGCTGGAGAACTGTTATGTATTATGCATATCTGAGCTAAAGAACAGTCCTGCAATACTTAAGCAAGGCAGAGATATTCTGCACTGAAGATGTGGGAGAGCAATTAAATGCTAACAAGCTCACTTCTGTATCAGAATTCACCTCCGTCAGTAAACAAGAGATTCAGAATCTATATGGCCAATTCCTGCGAACATATTTAATTTCAATAAAATGAAAATGAAAATCCCTTTTCAATGTCACCATTTAGAAAACATGTTTTAACAAACTACTTAATATATTTTGTTTCAAATATGTGTATAAAATATATGTCGGCAAATATTACACCACTTAAATAGTGTTTTTAAAAAGTCCTTTGCCAATAATGCCCATTATAAATGAATTAATTAAATAAAACTGATTGTTTTTTTCAAAACAAAACAAAAAATTGCACAGAAGTAAATGTCAGATAACAACAAAGAGAATTACTATAATACACTAGAAAACAGGAAAAATACTATAAAATTAAATGTCAACATGGAAAAGGTCAAACCGCTAATTGATAAAATATTTAGGAGACTATTTGGATATCTGCAATGCTGATACACTAAATCTACTCAGGATGTATTTTGTTATGTAACTCTAAACAGATAATCCTTTCTTGTTTCCCCAGAGGGTCTCCTGTGAAACACTATAGCACCGGGGCTATTGACTGATTAATAATCTGTCTTCTCTACAAACTGACAGTCATATATGCGCGCTCACGGACCCACCCATCCACACACACACACACACACACACACACACACACACACACACACACACACACACACACACACACACACACACACACAAACACAAACACATATGCACACACGCTATCAGTGTATTGTTACCTATTTAGCTAGTTTTAGCAGTGATACTGAGCTCAGTGAATCATTAGCACATGGTTCTTAGATGATGAGCCACAGACATTAAACATCATAGCTTTACACACTAAAATTTTTAAAAGCGACTTGTCTGTATTTTTTCCATGGTCTGGGACAATACAACATCCATCCATCATCTTCCGCTTTATCCTCCACTAGGGTCGCGTGGGGGTTCCCAATGCCCATCCAGGGGAGAAGGTTTCGGACACTGGGCAGATACACCCAAGACAGGGCGCCAATCTATCACTGGGCACACACTCACACAGACACGCACACAAACACACTTTATATGGGGCAATTTGGAGCATTCAGTTTACCTTGATTTGCCCGACAATACAACAAAGCCCCTTTAATCATCCTCTGAAAATGTGATTTAATGTTTATTGGGCTGCAGGGTACCAAAAATCCAACAAATCCATCCCATCAGACACATCCATTTAAGCATGTTCATAGAAGCAAACAGGTTATTAACATTTTCTGCCATCAGCACCACAGCCTGTTATTAGTGTCTCAGCACACAGGGGAAATGGAAGCACATGAGTGAGCAGCTCCAGCAGAAACAGTGAAGGTCACTGGAACGTCCTCTAACCAGAGCTTCTTTCTACTCAGCTCACACATCACGTGCTTTGTATGAGCAAACAATCATAATGTTAAACTGATTGTGATGTAAGTGAATCAGCTTGCAGAGTGTGCTTCTACCCAAAGCCATGGCCGAATCTGCTTCTGAATGAAGCATGTCCAAATGCTCTGTCTGCTCTGCCTCAGCTCCCAAATAGTGCCAAAAATAGATAGAAAAATGCAATAAAGCCCACATGCTAAAATAAGCATACAAGTCCATTTTTTATGACAGCATCATATTTGTGAACACAAATAGCCCTGGATATAAAAAAACATCCAGGTTACAACCAACCATTCTGTATTTAAATCACTTTAGAGTGATGAATCAGCCACCCTACAACTGATCATGCCCTGCAGCACTCCAATCGGCCTTCAAAGCACCCATCCAACAAGGTTAATTAGAAAATAATTTCATAAGACACTTGATATTTCAACATGAGCTATGGTTAATATTAGCCAGGGGTCAGTGGAAACACTAGGAAGGATGGCAAGTCCTAAGAAACGGTGCTATTCGTACACAGCAGCTGCCTCTCCAGGTTCAAACTCCAGGGTAAAGGACAAATCATACAGAGCTCTACAGCTCATCACACTTGCAGCTTAGTCATTCTGAATGTCCGTTCAGCTCTCTTTAAATACAATAGAGCAAGAGAGAAGAGAGAGAGAATTCTAATTGTTTTTTCATGCCAGTGGGCACTGCTCTAGGATCAGGAGGCTTAGCCTGCACTGGCTATCCCCTGAGCTCATTCTCAGAGTCAACCATACCCTTCCTATTAAACCTTGACACTAAATATGATGGGAGGTTCTAATGTACTATAAATAGGACACAGACAAATTAAACCAGATGTAGCATTTTGGCAGACACACTGCTTGTTGATTAAAGTCTATTTCAACATTATATTTAAACATATGTGTCTAAAAATGGCTTTAGTACTGCATTTAGTCCACCAATACTAAAATTACTTTGGATCTTGTTCAAATGACATACATTATTATTAATATTTGTGTTATTATTATTATTAGTAGTAGTAGTAGTAGTATGCCTGGTAAATAATAAGGACATTATTGTTATGAAAACCCTATCCTGAACTAGGTGTATTCTCATAGTCGTCAACAATGCATGACAGACATACCAGAGCTCAGACACTGGCAAAGCTCTAGGAACTTCACTTTAAAGCTAATCCATAACCCACTTACACAAATGTCACTACCACAGGTGGTTAGTAACGGATTACATTCACTCTCTTGCTCTCTCATTCTCTCCTTCAGCAACTTCTAAGACCTTTTAAAAAGCCCCATTCTGTGTTTATTATGGTTTAAATCTGTGTTTTACAGTGCTGGTCCTGAAGTTCTCCTCACCTTAATCATTCCGTGTTTGCCTTTTTTAACAGAGCCAAGTCATGTGCTAATTAGCGGATTAGTTGGATCTGATGTGTTGACAGAAGGGAAGCACTAAAAGATGTAGACAGAAGGTATTCAAGACCCAACAATTTGGGAAAGGTACATTTTTGTTGCACATAAGTGATCTTAGTACCTTACGTTTAAACTGAGACAAAAAAAAAACATTTTAGCAAACCCAGCTCAGTTATAAGAAGCACATCATGTTCATAATTTAAGATAAGACACTGTCTAAATATTTTCCCCTGGTTTCGATCATGATTTTGATCTTGTTCTCCCCATCCAGCATGAGTTTTCTCCGGTTACCTCCCAAAGTCTGAAAAGTCTGCTACCTGGCCATTCAAGCAGGATGAGTCCCCCACTGAGCCTTGGTCCTCACAAGTTTCTTCCAACAACACCTGGGAGTTCATCATTGTCATTGTGGCTTCATTGTGTTCTTTTGAGGTTCAGGCTTAAAATACTATAAAGCTGCTTAGTGACAATCTACTGTTGTAAAAAGCACTACAAAAGGGATAAATTCAAAATTTAAACATTTAAAATATTTCACTTAATCTTTTTATGGAAATGTGTAAAGTTTTACACCACGACACGCTCGCTTAGTGGTTAGAATGTCCTGCCCTGGGGATCCAGGATTGAAGCTCGACCTGGATGAAGTTTCTCCTTGTGTCTACATGGGTTTTCTCCAATTTCACCAGTTTCCTCCCACAGTCCAAAAACATGAATTCAATGTGAATTGGCTGCTCTAAATTAACCCTATGTAGTATGTGTGTGTGTCTCTGTGTCAGTGAGTGTGTGTCCAGCGATGGAGTGTCCTGGGTGTATCTGCCCAGAGCTTGAAACCTTTTTTCCCTGGATGGGCATGTGAGACTCCAGTGTGACCCTAATAGAGGATTAAGTGGAAGATAATGAGATAAGATGAGATTAACATAAAGAAATCCTCAACAATAATCAGCATCCTAGGTAAAGCACAGTAAAAGGGGTTATAATTTTTTTCATTTAGTGAACTACCGTAATCCTAAATGAGGAAAATCCAATTCTTAGGTCAATTTAGTCCAAAAAAAATCCCTCAACAAAAGTTCCTCTCTTGTTCACTCTCACCTTTTCCTCACCACACAAGTTTTCTGTAGGAGTTTAGATCAGGCAACTGGGATAATTGTGGAAAAAGCTTGGTTTTGTATAA
Source organism: Corydoras sp. C115 (assembly GCA_019802505.1). Taxonomy (NCBI): domain Eukaryota; kingdom Metazoa; phylum Chordata; class Actinopteri; order Siluriformes; family Callichthyidae; genus Corydoras; species Corydoras sp. C115. Next base: position 11,883,418 of record JAFMOC010000007.1, read on the forward strand.
ACAAGATTTTAAGTCTAAGCAAGAGTGTACAAATAATCAACTGTTTAGCACTGTTGTAATTCAACTATTATTTAACTTCTTATGCATGCCAAATAGATTTCAAACTTCTTATCAGACCTTATTGCAATCATAACCCCATTAATGAGCCTCTCTAGAGTTGGTTCTAATCTAATGAGAGATAGGAAACACCATAGAACATGAGTGGTGTTAAGAAACCCTGCTTTTAACAGCCAGAGTCTATGATCTTTACACTGGACAAAGAGGGAAGGTGTTAGAAAGGGACAGCTGATCTTTGCTAGGATGGTTCTCTTGTTGGGTTAATGACAGCCATTGTGTTGCCAAGCATAATCGGGTACACTCACATACACAGCACCCTTAAAATGCATTTCTGCATTCCTGTCTGCATTGAAAACAATCAGACTTCAACCCTCAGGCACAGGAATATCTGTCTCAATATAGATACAGTAGGAAAAACAAAGCTCTAGGCTCTATAAGATTTAATGCATTAAAAGTATTTACCTTTAAACATATAAAAAAAATAGCCTGTCTTTATTTGTTAAACAGCTATTTTTGAAAACAGCTTCATGATTTATTTTAGAAAATAAGAGATTAAAACTAGCACTAAAGCTAAATAGGGTGGAATTAATGCGAGTTAAAAAAAAACTCTGTGGTGCCAAAAGGCTTTCTGCTTTTTGTCAAATTATAAATAAATCACTCTGGACAGAATTATTGCCTAGAAAATCTAGAAGTTTGATAGTGATATGTGCCAAATTTGAAATAAATTACATTACATTACATTAAAACTGAAAATGTAAAATTAGAGACATTGTAAATGACTTAATTTATAATTAACCCCTCAGAAAATAGAAAACATTGAGACATCTACAATTTCAGACATTATTTTAATTAGGCTTTCTGTGACCTTACTCTATGGGATACCCTATTAGATGCTCTAATCTATAGTTTCATGATTTTAGTTTTTAGGAATTTTGGCACTTTACCATGTCTTTCCTTAACTGTACCAATCAGGGGGGCAATTTCAACTTACCCATCAACAAGGTCTTTGTAATGTGGGACGACACCAGAGCACCAGTGAAATCCCACTCAGGCACAGGGAGGACATGCAGACTTTACAGAAAGGACGTACATGTTACATGAGGTTACATAAGGTCATTTAGTAGTCACATTCATCCAAAGCGAGTTAAAAGTATCTTAACTTAATTCGAATCAGAACACAGGGGGATCAGAGTAGCAACAACTATGGATCTGGGATTTGAACCTCAAACCTTCAGATAGCCCAACAACCTAACTGATATATCACGCCTAAACATAGCCCACCCCAGGAATCAAACCCGGGACCTTCTTTCTGTGAGGCAGTAGCACTAACTTCTACGCTCCTGTGCTGCCAATTAGGCTTTACTTGACCATTATAATGGCAGCCCAAATACTGATGATATTTTAAAATAATAATTACATTTCAATAACCAAAAGAGTTAAAAATAAGCTTATTATAAATATTTTTAGCCAAAGTAAAGTTAGGCTGATATTTGAATGTTGATGCACTATTTGGTGTTGCAGTATAGTGAACAAACATCCTCCTTTCAAACTCATACATTAGATATTGTTGTCAATCAAAATATGACACAATTAAACACCATTTACACAATTAAACACCATAAACACAAATAAACACTCATGGCTGTTAAACACCATTTGATGTGTGTAGTAGTGTTTCTTTTTGACTTGTGAGTATAATGTGTCGAAGCTGTCATATTTAAGCAGTTCTGGTCCACATGAACAGACAGGGAAATGAAAGCGGTCTACACAACCTACCAGAAAAGGTGCTATTACTAACCCCAGTCTTAAGAATTCAGCCATAAGTGTTTTATGCAACATTATTCATTCATAAACTCTCATAAATGTCTCACTTCTCCAGAGACCAATAAAAGACCTTCAGCACCTTGTGTCCTATTACTAGCACTGTACAAAGACAACATGCCCTTCTTAGTCAAGCTCCTTACAAGTATTTTCTGCGTGGCACAGAATCTCAAAGCCTAGTTGACACGCCGACGTCTACAATTATACTCCTCTTCATTTTCATATCTTAAATGACACCAGAGACATTGCTTGCATTTTTAAACACGTAGTCATGGGGTTTCATCAAATACTCATTTCCCAAGCAGTTACACCAGCAAATTACTGAGTGAATAATATGACTTATTTCCAATTGTAAAATGGCCACGACTCTGTATAAGCCTGGTAAAGTGATGGAAGGTTTTAATTCAAGTGCTCCCAGTTGCAAATGATCCAAACACAGGTCTGATTGTGTTTTAACAACTTTCATCTGAAGAGGCCGAGGCACCGTGTTAGTGTCGGATGAGCTGCTTGCTCTATTGGAACGCTTGCTCATGTAGGTAATTAAAAGGTAATGAAGACTGGAGACTTCACAGACGTCATTAACCCTTTTCATTTAAATAAGTAACAAGCTGGACACACTCTTACCGGGTTGCAAAAAAGTGCTTGAATGAAATGTCACAGTCCACTTTCAGCAAAACTTTCACAAACTGACAACAAGCATGTAATAACAGTTTTGGGATGGATACACCATATAAACACATATATTCTCATAACAAACACAAACGACTTCAATTCTTGAACCATGTTGACTGCACACTTGAACCTGAAAGATTTATTACCAGAACCACTTAATTACTAAAACTGAGAAACGGAAGATAAAATGAACAATTTTTAAATATACCACAAATATTTTGTAAAACAAAACATGACTTTTGATGACTTTAATGAAGCCTTATTGGAGCCACAGGTCTGCCATGATTCATAATAATATACATATAATATATAATGTTTTTCCCCAAAAAGTTATTTTTAACAATATGTTACCTTAAAGGTACTTGGTCAGCTACCAAAAAAGTAAATAATCTCTGAATATTCTGCATTTAAAATGTTGGTATCTTTTAAAAGATACATGCTGTGAGATTTTTGCAATTTAGGCAAATATGCCATAACACATGCAATATTAAGCATACAATACAATGCAAAAAAGAATTATAAAGCAATAAGGCATGAGAGAGACGTGCATTATTGAGAATAACTCATGGTGTTAGGCCGGACGCGTAGCAACACTGTTTTTTTTTTTTTTACAGTAATGCACAACATTGAATGTCTCATTGCTTTTATAAATTATTATGAAAACACTAAAATTTACACAAGGTTTCATTCATCAATCTTTTTTTTAACAAGGTTATTAATAAATTGGCCTTCTGTTTATTCCGGGATTACCTGTTTTATAATAAAACAACAAATGATTTTGAATTGAATACAACATAGACTTTAATTCCTGTCTTTACACACACAACAGTTTTGTTGTTTTTTTTATATAATGAATGTTATGCATTATCTGTATTATTATAATAAATCCTAATAAGAGAAATACTGAACATAATAACTTGATACAATTGGCTAAGGATTAGGATCAAAATGTGGGTGCCGCAATCATTTTATTTGGAACATAAAAGAAAATCTTTCAAAATATGTAAATTGTAAAATTCTTCACATGTATTACTTTTTGTCTTTAGATGTATGTTCATTTGTTTATTTAAAAGATCTGGACAGCATTAATAAGTAGCTATTTCTCAACAGGAATGTTTACAACTAATACAGTCATGGTGGAATTTAGTTTAATTTATCTATTAGCATGTCGGGAATGTAACTGTAAATAATTAGGGAAAACTCAAGCAGCATGTGAATGACACTTATATATGTTTCGCCCCAAATAAAAATCAAACGAAGACTTTCTTGTTGTGAGGTGGAATTGCCACTCAAAATAGTATCATTTGTGGCAAACCTGGTCCAAAGACACCAGAAAAAAACATTTCAAAATCAGCAAAAATGTGTTTCTTTCTTCATATTCTTCTGCCAGCTGACAGGTAAAAATGCTGATCAGTGTACATCACCTACACGTTACACACACCACCTCTTCACTGTTACACAACTGCAGTTTCAATGCACCTTTTAAACACCCTCTGTACATAGTCTTCTTCTGTATAGCATACCATAACATTGTCAAAAACTTTATAAAGCTCTCCTGTATATAATCTTAACTTTACCAAACATTAAACACTTGAGTTTGAGGCATTGAGGGCATCTAAAATGTCTTTTCCATCCATCCAGCCATTATCTACCACTTAATCCTCTACTAGGGTCGCGGAGGGGGTTCCCCATGTCCATTCAGGGGAGAACGTTTCGTGCGCTGGGCAGATACACCCAGTACAGGGTGCCAATCTATCATTGGGCGCACACACACACACACACACACACACACACACTATATATACAATATATACAATATATATATATATATATATATATATATATATATATATATATATATATATAGGCCAATTTGGAGCATTCAATTTATCTTGATCCATGTTTAGTTTACTTCATTCTTCCCCGAGGAGAAAATTTAATGTTGAAGCGGCCATACACATAATAACAAAAACACAAATGTAAATACAAAGATGAAGATGAAATATATCTGTGCAGTACAAAAATTATCACTGTAGTCTGTGACTGTATGTACAATTGCTTGTATATTAACAATAACAATATAACATAATATAACAATTGCTTGTTCTGGACTGTGGGAGAAAACTGGAGAACCCGGAGGAAACGAAGAGAACATGGAAACTCCACCCAGATTGGGATTTGAACCTGGATCTCCAGCGCTGAAAGGCGAATGTACTACCACTAAGCCACTGTACCGCCCCTAAAATGTCTTTTTACTTATATTTCTGTGGTACCGGCTAGTTTAAGATGTTTGTTATTGTTTGCTGAGTTTTAAAGAGGACGTGCAATACATAACATTCTGGTTCTACTATACAGGAGTTCTACTATAATATGTTGCTTGGAGTTGAACTGAACTGCAGTCACATTATAGAATAATAAAACTTTTAATTATAAGCTTTTAACTACTGAGATCAGTACTGTGATAATACAATCATAATCTCATATGACACGCAACCTAATCTTTCTTATAAATGTGGAGTAAAGCAGTTTGGCTAAATTAATTTGAGATCAGTTCAAGCGCTGCCATGTTGCAGGTTGTAGAGCCGCCTAACAGATCTCACAGGGTCAATGAAGAAACACTTCTGGGAGATAAATACTCTTCATCAGACAGTAAGTGTAATCATTCCACCCAGATGTAAATCACAGAATTATATATCAGTAATGTTAAAATATAATTCACAACAAAAGAGAAAGTGTTTATCAGACAGTTAAACAAAAAAAATTAAAAACAGAACTATGGCTTGATTGTACTACTCTGTGTTGTGGACTGTGCTGTGAATCCAGGAGGTGTGTGTTAATAAATCAATAAGGCAGAAACGGTAGTGCATTGTTGTGGTAGTTTTATAAAAGCATTAACGTACTCAAGGTTGTGAATTATTGTGAATTAACTACAGGAAAGATGTGAAATGGCACTCCTCTATACTTGTGGTGCCTAACAAAACTTCTTTCCGTAATTTATTCACAATAATGGATCGAGTCAATTGGCTTAGTGGTTAGCACGTCCTCCTCTCAGCGCTAGGGATTCCCGGTTCGAATCCCCATCTGGGTGGAGTTTCCATGTTCTCCCCGTGTCCGCGTGGGTTTCCTCCGGGTTCTCTGGTTTCCTCCCACAGTCCAAAAACATGGATCAAGTCAATTGAATTCAGTCTGTGTAAGTGAGTGTGTGCCCAGCGATGGATTGGCGCCCTGTCCTGGGTGTATCTGCCCAGCGCCCAAGACGTTCTCCCGTGGATGGGCATGGGGAACCCCACCACGACCATAATAGAGGATAAAACTGGGAGATAATGAATGAATGAATGAAAAACACTATAATAAATGACATGGTTTAACTCATAAATGCATTTATTTTAAGATAAATTATTAATAAAGTGGTATTCCACAATGTAATCTGGTTCGGTATTTATAGTTACCATTGATTGCCAAGCAACGAGACACTGGATTAGCGCTCATCAGGAAAACGACTCACTGTTTATATTAATCTGCATTTTCATTCATGGTACATGATTTAAAATAACGTATTGTATATCACACTTTCATAAATATGTGTAGTAGTCAGAGGTGTGCATTAATGTCTATGATGTCACAGCTGGACCACCATAAAAAAAAAAGCCAATTAGATTTAAGGACTTGAACTACCTGTTTTAAAAACACTTCAGTAAAAGACTTTATGACCCAATTTGTGTTTTTAGTGCCAACTGATATGTAGTTAAAATATCTTTTACTTTGACATCATTTCTAAATGGGATTGGTCTCATAACCCAGTACAAATGAACAGCTGTGTAAGTCCTTGTTTGGCTGAAGGCATTTGACTATGTGCTTGCCCACAGCTGCTAGCCTACTCATAAAATGTAGAGGGGCTTTTCCCTATAGTTTATAGGGGGGAGTTATAGCTCCCTTTAACAGAGCTCAAGATCTCCAAGCTAATGACAAACCAAGGAGACAGACCTTAAGGTTACTTAAATCAATAACTGAATTATTAAACCATGGGTGTCAAACTCTGACCCGCGGGCCAAGTTTGGCCCGCAGTGTAATTATATTTGGCCCGTGAGGCAATATCAAATTAGTATTGGCCTGCCGGTATTATACAGCACCAGCGCTGCTTTACAGCACATTTACCATTGGTACTACAAGTCCCATAATGCCCTCCTGTTGTTCTGCCGCTGATGACATCATTAGCTCACTCCTGTTTGGTGTACGCAACTGCTGTTGCAAGCCAGGCGAATCTTCCACCCGAGGGTTTTCTGCGCCTTTCATTACGCGCAAAATGGCGAAAAGAAAGGCAGAAAAGAGAACTTTTCCGGACAGGTGGGAGGCAGAATATCTGTTTACATATGTAAAAGACAGAGTGACGCAGTGACATAGATTATATCTGTAAAACAGTACAGTACTATAGCAAACTGAACCCTGAATTTAGCACCGATGTAGATAATTTACATAAAATGTAATAAAACACCTAACCATCACAAAATAATACACTTTTTGTCTTGAGTAGATTTCTAATTAAAACAAATAATTTTGTTTTTAGAAACTTTTCCTTATTTTGGGGAAATTTTAACAAGATAAATTTACTATAATGGCAGATTTTACTTAATTTATGTAATTTTTATGTAATTTTTTAAATATATTTTATAGAGAGCAAAGTATTTTAATTTGCTTAACTGAGAAGCTGTCAAGCTTGAGTGTCTAGAAAGGCGCCATCAAATAAAATGTATTATTATTATTATTATTATTATTATATAGTTTAAGTTCTAAGTCATTTAAATTTATTTATTGATGAATATTTCGGTCTGTTTTTATTCCTTTTCGTGTTCAGAAAACATTTACTTTTAGTGTATTCAATAAATGTTTACTGTTAGGCCCGCGACTTCAAGAGTGCTTTGAGTTTTGGCCCCTGGTGCAACTGAGTTTGACACCCTGTATTAAACGGTCAATGACTAACAAGTGTCTGTGCTTCTGATCAGAGACAGGTGGAGTATCAAACAACACCTGAGGGCAAAGCAACAATACTTTAAAAAACTCATTCAGTATGTACTTATGTAAGATTAAGACAGTATTTTTAGTAGGTAGTGCTACAGATTAACTGTGCATTACTACCACATGATGGCTAGTTATTCTGATAATCCCTAATCTGACTGCCTTGTTATTTATTAATGTGGTCAGAATGCCACATGATTCATATTTATACATAGTGTATTATACAAAGGTAAAGTAGAAATGAGACATCTACAAAGATAAACTAGAAAAACTTCTGCATAATCCACTGCACTGTCACTATTTATTTTACTGAAATTGACACATTAGAAAACATAAGCAAATAAAATGTGTGTTATAGCAGGGTGTCCAACTATCCATAAAAAAGTGTTTAAAACTTTAAAGTTAATTGTACTGTGATTTTTTAACAACATTAGTTATAAATATGTGTAACAGATTTGATGAAAAAATACTCATATTGTACATACTCATATATACCTACAAAGAACATCTCATACCACTCATACAGTTTCCATTATTTTAAACAGCTTCTCAGTTAAGCAAACCCAACTTGTTAGTGTGAATTACATTATAAAATTATTTATTTATCAAATGACTTTTGTTCATGCAGTCAAACCACTTTTATGTTTATGTGGTAACATATCTACTGATGTTACTGCCAGTCACGCAGTTCGCCTTTAACAAGACGTGGTTTATTTTCATGTCACGTTACAGTGTAATTGAGGAATTTCATGTTTAGCAAAATGACCTTCAGTGTTATGTTGCCTTGTGTATTTGTCTTTATTTGTTTCAATTAAAAGTTATCATTAAAACGGCTACAATATCCGTACCTCTAAATGCCAGGATTACTGTTTAAAAACTCTTGCACTGTTTTAATCTCACGCCTTACTGCAAGCATCACAACTACTACTGAAAACTTTTTAAACATTTACAGATTAACCAACAGTTAAGATCAGATGCCGTTTTTTAGAGGTAGAACAATATGGGGGGGGGGGGGGGGTTTCCACAACAGGCTCGTTAGATTTATTCTCCTGGTCGTCTGTAAAAAAAAGTCTAGGGTTAGGGTGAGGGTTAGGGTTGCATCTCTTTCCTTAACAGTTATTTGCTAACCCTAAATTCTAATTTATAAATATTTATAAAATAACAATAATAAATAATAAAATAACATTGCTCTACTGTTATTTTGTTGCTTTCAAGGTGGTGTAATTAATATTTAATTCCAGGCCATGTATTATCTTGAGGTGACTACGGTGCCATCTCAAATGTTACATAACAAATCTAGAAACATTTATAGAGAAGTTCAGGGGATGGTTACTCTAAACCTTTACAAAAAGCTTGACATTTCTTTTCATTTACAAGTATGACAAGACTTGTAAATTATCAAATTTAACTAAACCACTGTTTCCTAATTTTTTAAGGATGAAAAAATAAAAATCAAGAAATTATCGTTTTTAAACAAATAAAAAAGCAAGTCAGTCATTGTTGGTGTATGCAATGTATATTATTGCTTTTCCTGATAACTGTTTTAAAGAGCTTGCAATAAATCAATGTGGATGATATTAAGTACAAGAGCATATTTCCAAAAAACACAAATGGCAAGAAGCTGCCACTTCCATAAGAAATGCAGTGTTTATCACCCCGCATTATTGAGATCAACCCGTCTGACATTCATCAGCTTTAAAAAAACAACTCAAAATACATCTCCATCAAAAAAACTTTTGCTTAAATATGAAACCATTTTTTAAATAATAAATAAATAGTAGGGAAAATCTTGGCAAAATCTGAACCTTGAAACATGATTGGCTAATGATTGTGATTGGAAATACTGCAGCTGGTTCCTCCTTAGCTACTGACTTGTGTTGTTCCCTCACTTGTAAGTTGCTTTAAATAAAATTGTCTGCAAATGACTAATAATTGAACATAAACTTACTAAATATTTTTTAGATACAACTTATTTTTCTACACTCATTGTCTATATAAGAGACGGCAGCAATTTTTTTACTGCACAGCTTTTTTTAAAAATACTTCATCAATGCTGGTGACCGGACATTTTAAATTGGTGAATAATTCTCCGGCCAGTGCTGACAGTGACGAGTTTATTACTCCAGCAGCACTGCTGTGTTCTATACGCACTATGATTCCAGCACAATACATACTAACACACCGGCAGCATATCAGTGTCACTGTCATACTGAAAGTCATCAATCACCGAAATATCAGAAACCAGAGTAAGAGACAAATATGTAGAGTAACAGACATACTACTGTCTGTTAAAATCAAAATACCTTGTCTGAAGTAGTTCTTCTCATTAAAGAACAGAGTTAAGGGAACTGGCAAAGAATGTATGAAACCAGAACACAGTTCTGCATTAATACTACATTAATATGCTGAGGGGAATTACTAAAATGGACAATTAATGTAGAAACAAGGAGATGTACCTATAGTGACAAGCAAGTTCATATTTTCAAGTATGTTATGTGCATGGTGGCTTAGTGCTTATCAAGTCCACCTCTCGGAACTGGATATCCAGGTATGATTCCGGATCTGCCTGGGGTTTCTATGTTCTCCCTGTGTCAGTGTGGGTTTTCTCTAGGTTCTCTGGCTTCCTCCTACAATTCAAAAGCATGGATTTAATGTGAATTGGCCCTACCAATTCACATAAATTGTCATAAATTGTTGGTGCGTGTGTGCGTGAGAGTGAGAGAGATAGTGTGTGCCCAACGATGGATTGGTACCCTTTCCTGGGTGTATCTGCCAGAAACATTCTTTCCTGAATGAGCATGAGTACCCCCCCACGACCCTAGTAGATGATGAAGTGAAAGATAATGGGATATTTATCTGAAATTGCAAAAACATAGGATAAAGGTTTGTAAAAAATAAAACAAAAAACTCATTTAAAAAATTAATAATAATAAAACATTGTGAACCTAGAATATCTTCATGGCAGGTACTGCTGTCACCTTTACTGATCTTGCAGTTTCTGTAGATTTGAGCATCTTCCCTCCTCTACAGCTCTATCCAAAGATTGTGTCCTGTGTTGTGGCCCACAATTTCATTTTAGTAGCTTGAGTGATTTTTGAATGATCTGAAACCGATGACGTCCCGAGTGTTTGATGAGACTTTGCCTTATTTCTCCCCGAACATGGCAACCGTGCAAGCTCGGTCCAGATTGGCCTAATTTGACTTCGATTCCACACTGAAGTGATTTCCCCACGATCACCTAACAGGAGCGACATGCTTACCTTGTGTTTGATGCTACAGTGGCAGCAGACAGTCCACAGGTACTTGAGGGTCCTCCACAGCAGGATGATGAAGAGACCCCCGAAGAACGTCACCATGGACGACGCGAGGAAAGCCCACCACATGCGCCCATTGTTATCGCACGGCACGTCGGGCGAGAAGGGGATGTGGAAATCCATTTTGGACATGGAGACAGAAAAGTCCGTGTTTTTGTTGTTAGTCATTCTAGTTCTGGCGCCGCTGCCACGGGAAACGTTCAGATCTGCCACAACTAGCATCGGGTAGCTTTGGAGAGCTCGTGGCAGCGCCCCCAGCCCCAGCCATCAGCCATATTGCTTCACAAATCCCTCTCCGCGCAACTGTGCCTTCTTCTTGCCCGACGTTCCTCTGAACCGAGAGCTTTAACGGAAAGCGTCGCTTCGCGCAAAACGAACGGAGAAACGGCACGTCGGCGGCGGCGTCCCTCTGCGGGAGGCATTTAAATCCGTGCCGACGACGCGTCACGTTTTCATTCTGACGCCTTTTTTTTATAAAAAATAAAAGCGAGTCTTTAATTAAAACTAAGGCGCAGAGGGCAATGGAGACCTGTCCCGCGTCCCCGACACGCCGTTAATCGTCGTCAGTGGCAAACATCTCGAAGCGCGAACAAAACAAACCCGACGGCTTCATTCAGAGCGAGCGCTTCCTCCATCCAGCGAGCGCGCGCCAAATCGATAGAACCCTCTTTAACGCCACTTTAATCGGGTTCCTCGAAACGTTTAG